>APFE031014780.1:0-20427 GCA_000404065.3 Pinus taeda
AACCCCCACCTCCTTCCCCTCCTCACCCCCTCCCCCCGCCACCTCTCCCTTCGCGCAATCCTCCTCTGCCTCTTCCACCTCATCAAACCCTCTTCCTCTGACTCCTCCCCACATCGCTTCCTTCGTCACCTCCTCTCCCCCACCTCCTCCCCTAATCCTCCGTAGCCTCCTCCTGCTTCATCTACCTCCACCACTCCTCTACTCCCATTCATATTTCTCTACCCTTATTCCTCGTCCCCCATTTCTCCCTCATTTGTCCTCCTCCTCCTTTGTCACCATTCTTCCTCTATTCCTCTTCACCTTCACCTCTGCCTCATCCCTCTCCCCTACCCATATTTCTATTTCCCAACTCCTCTTCATCTTCACCTACGCCTCCTCCCCCTCTTCCTCCTCTACCTACTCTTCTTACATTCTGCTTTAGCCTTTGCCACCACCTCATCCTCATTCATAGTCCCCATTCCTCTTCCTCCTCATCCTCTACCTCCACCTCCACCATCGACGCCTCCCCCTGCCCCACAACTCTTCATCCTCTGGGGACACTCTCCTCCCTCACCTTGTTCCCCACCTCAGCCTCTTTACCCTCGACCTCTTCCTCGCCCTCCTCCTCCACCGTCCACCCTTCTCTCTTCCACCTCATCCCGACCATTCGCCCCTTATTCCCCATCCTCCACCACCTCCTCCTCCACCTCCTATTCTGCCACCACTTCCCCCTCCTACCACTCCTCCTCCCCCCCCCGACATCCTCTTCCTTAACCTCCCCCATGTCAACCTATCCCTCCTCATTCGCCTCTTATTGCTCCACCGCTTCCTCCCCTTATCCCTCCTCCAACCACCCTACCACACCAACCCCCACCTCCTCCCGCTCCTCACCACCTCCCTTCGCCTCCTCCCCCTTCATGTCCCCCTCCCCCATCTCCGTTGCTCCTAACGCCTCGTCTATCCCCCCTCCTCTGCCTTCCAACCACTATACCTCCTTCTCCACCTCTTGTCCCTCCAGCTCTTTCACCTCTTAGCCCTTCTCCCACTCCTCCTTCACCTCCCCCTCCTCCTCCTCATCCTCTGCCTCTTTGTACCTCCTCCAACTCCTCCCTCTTCGCCCCGCCCTCCGACTCTGCCTCACCCTCCCCTTCCTCCTCCTCTAGCTATTCCCCCTCTACCCCTTCCATCTCTACCCCTCCTTCTACAACACCTATTCGCCCTCCACCACATCTATATGTACCCCTCCTCCTCCTCCCCAATCCTCTGCCTCCTCCATCTTCAACCCCCTTTCTCTGCCTCCTCCCCACACTGCTTCCTCCACCACCTCCTCCCCGACCGCTTCGCAACCTCCTCCGCATGCCTCCCGTGGCTCCACTGCTCCTTTACCTCCTCCTCCTCCTCCTCCCTCCCGCTACCTCCTCCCACTTGCATCCTCTTCCTCTTCCTCTTCCCCCTCCTCTGACCTGCCACCCCTCGCCACATCCCTAACCCTCTCCGTCCTACCCCCACCCTCTCCTCTACCTCCTCCCCTTCTCCTACCCCACCTCCTCTGCCTTCGCGTTCCCTCTCCCTCCTCATCCTCACCCTCACCATTACTGCACTCGCCTCCTCCTCACTGACCCTTACCCCAGCCGCCTCTGTCGTGTTTCGAAATTGTAACCATTTAGCCTTTGTTGTGAGGACTAATTGTAACTGTTTGTGATGAGAGATGGATATTGATACAAAATTTCTCATAATTTCAAATGTGTGAACAAAGGTATAATGGGAAACTAAAAATATAAAAAATTGCTCAGAATTTAAAATGTATGAACAAAACTATACGAAAATAAATGTTATCCATAGTTGCCGAAAAATAATTATAAACAATACTTCCAAAGAAGTGATCTGTGCCAACAAAATTATCTATAAATGCTATGCATAGGTGCAGAAAAAAAAATTATAAACAAAACTTTAAAACAAAGATTGAAGGACAAGCTTTGCTTAAGAATGTTAAAATAATTCAAATTGAGAGAAATGACATGCTTAACTCGATCATCCTGAGCGTGGGAAAGATTGTGGCTGCAGCAAAATGTAGACATGTTGTCTGCCTCCAAGAATGAAGGAAATTTCTGGAAATTTCTCTTACAACAGTGGAGGTGAGAATCCGAAAGAATTAAACAATTTTTTACCCCTCCCCTCTCTCTATAATTCTCATGACCTTGAGAAATAGATTTTATAGTTCTCTTGAACTCAACCATAATCTACCAGAAATTTGTAAGCCCTGAGTGTTGTGTTTCTTGAATTCCAACACACATCAATAATATAATAATCAATATGGTTTGGATTGAAACACTCCATCAACAAAATTAGCAATATTTCTAGAATTTCAGCAGTGTCAACAAAATTAGAAATATTTCTTAAATTTCAACAATATGAGAAAATATTATGTTAACATTGTGTCCTCAAATTAAGACTAGCAATCATTTATTCATTTTTTTTGTTTTGTTTTATATTGATATTGTTTGGTTATCTTATAATCTACTTAGTTGAAAACTGCATAAACTTTCATTCAAATTTTTAAATACAGTGAAGCAAACTATCATAACTAGAAGTTACGAGTTATTCACTTGTGTAAAAATTTAGAATAACTTTCGCTTTTCACCGAAAAGAAAGTTAATTTCATTTATAGCAATTAAACATCATGAATCCAAAAATCTGCATGATGAGATGAAAGTTTATCTCCTCCGAAGATGAGATGAGGTCTAAACATTGCTGTTGTTTTACATGCTGGGCCACCATACAGCTACCGCAGTTTCCTTGAAATCTATCGAAAATGGCAATGAAGGATGGTATTCAAGTAAGTAATTGAATAGTTCTTATGCTTCATCAAAAATAAGCATTGTCTCCTGATCTCGGGCTTCAGATTTCGATCCTAGGTCAGTTGGTTGAAATTCGTCTCAATGGATTTTATACTAATATGGAAAACTGAGTTTATTCTTGTTCTGGAAGCCGAACCTAACGGAGACCCTCAAAATCATACAAATTGTAAAACCTAGATCTATCATGATAAACTAATTATCAAAATCAAGTAAACTAATGCGAGGGAGGTTAACCTAATTAAAGAAAATGAAATAGAGACTCTATGAGAACAACAAATTACCTTAGATTTAGATAAACACAGAGGAAGCAAATTTGGAACAGTCAAAGAGAATAGCACAAGGAGGAGGATTTGCGTAGCAGCAGCAACCAGAGCGCATTGTAACATAACAATTCTCCCCTGGGCGGTTCCTCTGAATCAAATCATAAATGAATTTACTTCGATATATCTAAATCAATAACGAATCAAGAAATAGCAGAGGATCTTCTGGAACATAAAGAATTCATCAAAATCCGTTGTGCTCATCGACAGAAAGAGAATTCATCAAGATTGCATCCAACAAAGGATCCTCTCCTGTCAACATACAAACTTTGGACATTAAATTTTAACTACAGAGACTCTCCACAAAGACAAAATCCTAACACCCAAATGGAGGTTTATGAAGTGCTTCCGCTTCTTTTTCCTTTAACATAAACCGTTTTCTTTGGCTTTTTACAGATCAACGGATATTCCTATTCCTATTCCTATTCCGGCTTTTTTCTGGCTTTTTTTTACAGATTAACGAATATTTCGGCTTTCTTTGGCTTTTTATAGATCAACGGATATACTCGACCAACTCATCATGCATCATAGTTATTTCTATTTTAGGGAGGTCTCTCACTCCCACTCCTTCCTACCAATTCATTTGATGACTATAAACTTTTTCAGCCAATTCATTTTTTATTATAAATTGATTAAGCCAACTCATCCTTTATTATAAACTAATTAATTAAATCTAAGTCAAAAAAAATTAGGTAATGGTAAACTTCCCTCCGATTTCAATTTCGATTATTTTGGACTTTTTCGTTTTCTAATTATTATTATTAATATGGACAGTAAAAGTAAAACTAAGAATTTAAAAATTAAAATACATTTCTAAAATAATGATTTATAAATTAAAATATATTTTTTTAAAATGTATGTTCATATATTAAAATATATTTTAAAAAATGTATGGAAAAGTTAAAACAAAAAATCATATATCTTAATTTTGTGTGCATTTTATATAGAGCTACCAAAAGTTATTTGATAAGGTTTACATAATTTTATATAACGTTTTATGTTCGATAAACATAATGATCCTATATTCACAAAAATATGGAACTGAAAGCATTTTATTTCAATTTTACATCTTAGTTATGGTAAAATTTAAAAATATGTATAAATATTTTATACTAATAACATGATATTTATTTTTACATTTAATTTGTTTTTTTTTTAGAAAAACAAAATTTTGATATGATTTTTTTTTATCTTAAAAATGATAAATGATAATCATGAAAGTTTGAAATATGTATTTAATATTGACTAGTGAATTATTATTTATAGTTTTAATGATTAATATCTTTTACATATTATATTTAGTTTTCTTTTATATCAAATAATAATAATAATAATATTTCATAAATAAAATTAATTTCAGGTTTTTATGTACAATCAATCCTTTATGCAACTTAAATCATATAGAAGACAATAATAATATTTAATATATAATATTTAAATAGATTATATTAATAATAAAAAAAATAAATAATAAATTAATAAAGAAAGTATGAAGCCTTACTAACCACCATCAATGTAATTACAGGTGATGTGGCTTTCCATGAATAATGATGAGTAACTCTGAATTAAGAGATAGTAGTATTAAGAGATAGCAATTTGTGATGGTTATCTGTAATCATAGTTTAACAACTAAAATATGATAAGTTTTCCCATTGTTTAAAAAAACATTAATTTTTTTTCGATAATCCTTTAATAGAAATGTTCTAATAATAATCTTTTTTGCAGTTTATGTTTATCTTACTTATAAATATGTAAAAATATTTTATAAATTAATTTAGATTATAAATTTTTAGGGTGTTTTCTTTTAAATTAGATCATATATTTTTTAGTAAGATTGAGATTTCTTGTATTTTAAAATGCATCTTTGAACATATAAATGAATTAAAACCTTTAGTATTCTATAAAATCTCCAGTATATTTCAAGCAAAATTGATTTTAGAAAATGCTAAAAAACAAAAGAACAAAACATGTATTCATCCAATTACAATTTATTTGAATGTGTTAAAGGATAATATATTCTCATATAAATAGTTATTTATTACCTTAATAGAAAATTGATTGCTGGGGAGTGAAATTTATCACAATATGCTTGAATGTGTCAATGGATAATATATTCCCATATAAATAGTCTTTATTACCTAAATAGAAAATTGAATGTTGGGTAGTGAAATTTATCACAATATGCTTGAGTGTATTCCTTAGATAATCTACCAAATAAAATTTATTTTTCTTTAATAAGTACTTTATAGTATGGATATATGTTGTGCCTTAGGTTGAAAAATAATAAAAATATTTACATTAAAAAAGAATCAAATTAAGAATAATGATAAGAGAATTGAATTGCTTTTTATTTCTTTAGTACAACAAAGATGTGTAATTATTTAGCTACCTAAGATGAAATTGAGATGACATTTAAATTAATATTCATATTAAATAATAATTAAATAAACAAAATATTGTAATGTCGATAAGAACTAACTTAATTTTATTTCAATTTGAGAGATATAAAATAATTAGAAAAAAGTATTGTTGTCTTTTTTCTTTTCAATATTGGGAAGATGTGTAATTCATTTATTTAAAATTATTTCAGTACCAAAATTTGACAAAATATTTGAATATTCGTACCAGCTAATATATTTCAATATCTACTCTATACATATTCATACAGAGATACAACAAAAGAAATATTATATGAAATATTTCAATGTGAACCTTAAATAAAATAATTTTATATATATCTTTCTGTAAGAATCTCAAGAAATTCATATTAGAAAAAATGATTTACAAAATTTACACAACCATAATAATGTTGGTTCTTCTAGTGGAACTAGGTTTTGGACCATCTTCCCACCATGGAGAAACCAATAGGTTATTGCTTGAAAGCTATGGTCAAAGAAATAGCTATTCGTGGACAAATCCAAAGTTAGTAGCATACATAAGTAGTTATCGTAATACAAACAAATCCTCTGAGGCTTTTCCTTAGGGCTAAGAATAGAAGCCATTCAAAAAAACATTTCAAACCTTTTTCTTTCCTTTGGAGGTTGTTGAGCCATCAAGTGTGCTATTGGGCCACAATTGTGCTAGTGCATCTTCTCGCCCCTCCTCAACGATAAGGTAGCCATCAGAACTCAAAGCTTGCTATGGTTGTGCTTTATTAGTTGTTCCACTCACTTGACATTTCAGTTGCATATCATTAATCATGATCAAAGGGGAAGGGCACAGGGGAATTGGGTGAGACTAAAAGGGAGTCTATGCCATCTTGGGAGCTTGTGCAGGAATAGGAGAGTGGGATAGGAGAGAAGGAGATGTCGAAGGAGTGGATAAGGTCCTGTAGGGATTCATGGAGACTATTAATTCATTAGAATTAGCAACCTTCCTTATGGAAGCTTCTTTGGCTTGTTGTTTCTTCCATAACTTTCTGGCTAGTAAACTTTGAGGCCCAATGCCTGCCACCTAGGTTCCTTAATTCATGAGCTTCCATGGAGGATACATTGTGTGGTATGCTTTCATGAAATATTTGGAATAAATAGATTAGTTTTTTCCATCAAAATCTACATCATGGGCATGACGTGCATGACCACATCCATCACTTCCATTGCTTACACATCTACTCTCCCGAACCATAGTTGTAGGAGGGAGAATGAGGAGGAGGAATTTAGAATCACTAAGGGAATTGTAGCTTTTCTTTTGGAAGGAAATAAGAGTATGACAGGGTGCATGACGAATCATGAACAAGTTGGGTGATGAAAGAGCGAAGAAATATTTAGACATACATAATTTTTTCGATCACCAAGTAAGTGAATGAGGCATTAGTGTTAATTATAAGGAAATCACACAGAGGATATGGAGCATTGGATTAGGCATCATGAAAATTGATGGATTAGCATATGGAGTGGGCATATTAAAGTTAGATGAGAGTCACTTTCCGTGTCAACGCATGGTGATGATAAATGCACACATGAAAACCATCAGTTGCCACCCAAATTAGGGGCCATTTTATATCAATTTAACATTTATATAGAGAAAAAAATTGAATTTAAAATATTTTTTCCTTATTTGATTTTTTTTCCACTCAATAATACCAAGGAGATGTTAAATTTCTTTAACACTTAATAAAATTTCATACAGGACATTTAGAAAATATTGATGGCGATAAGAAGTTCAGTGTAAACAATAAAAAAATAAAGTGAAGGATATTCCTCATTTAATTAATTTGTGCTTTCTAATTCAATGACATTGTGGAGATGTATAATTCCTTCAATATTTGATATGAATTAGAATTTAAAATACATTAGCAAAAAGGGAAGATTGGCAAGTATGTATCTTGTATATAAAAGAAATGAAAAATTTTTAACTAATGATTCAAAACTTTTAACGGTGTCTATCTCTAAATGAACAAGATGTGTAAATCTTTCCTTATTTATCTCGTAGTTGAGATACAACACGAATGTGTGTGTCTATCTGTCTATGCTGTAGTAGTATAGATAAATATCCAAATTTCAACTATCTATATATTATATTGGTAAATGAAAAATAAAATTATGATTAAAACATTTTAATGGTGCGTAACTCAAAATTAAATAGATATCCCGTTCTTTTTTCATTTAGTTTGGAGTTGATGTATGGAAGGAATACACACACACACACACACACACACATATATATAACTCATATCAATACTTATTTTTTATATATATTATAAAATTAAGATAACATGAAGATTAAATATTACCTTGATGAGCGTGGCCAAACATCGGGGATCGATGGGGGCATGGGCCATAGAAAAGTTGCGTAGGATACCTAAAAGCTTCTAGAGACATGTGAATGAGATTATTTCCTGAACGATTGTTTTTTTCAGAATATGATTTTTCTAGTTATGGGAGTTTGGGAAGGTGGTAGGGGAATGTTGACTATGCATAGACTGCCAACCTATGCATTCTCATTCGAGTGGTTTCTTTAGAGTGAAAGTATAATGCAAGCTAGTGGGGCTTGTGATTTGGTCACTATGGTGTGCTAACTTGCACATTTTTTCACCTCAGTGAGCTGAAGGGTGGTGAACTATCCTTTGGATGGTGAGACATGGTGAGGACAAGAGAACTACTAAATTTTCTTGCTGGAGGAGTTAAAATGGGTTGGTTTTATTCTCTTCCTTGTTTAGTAAGAAATATGGCTCAACATCAAGGCCATAAGAGTTCCTTTGTAAATGGAATTTTAGATTTGGTGCTCGTTTTTTCTTTTTGGGTTTCCTCATATTTATGCTTTCAAGAATTTGTCATGGCCGTTGTCGTCTTTAGTGGTATTTGTTGGACATATCTATCTCCAAATTTTCTTAGGGTTGAGAGATATAGTTCGAGGTCTCGGGCTCACTACCTCTTTCCTTGGTTTCTTGGGTACTCAATTGAAGAGGAAATATTGTAATCATTGGGGTGCTTCTTTAGTGATAATTATGGAAGAATATGTAATTTTTGACAATTTTTATCTTGTTGAGTTTTGAAGTGGGATTTGATTACCAAGCTACACCATTTGGGTGGTTGAATTAAATTGGTATTTGTGTTCTGGATTATATAGTGGAATCCTTAGACGAAGGGGGTATGTCATGTGAGTTGGGTGACCTCTTGAAGTCTTGGCTAGGCATTGCAGGTGGGTAGGAGAAGTGGACAGTGATGGGGGTGTTGAGGCTATTTATGAGGGTGAATTGAGTCATGGACATGCTTCATCACTTAGCCATGTGGAAGCACCACCATATTTAGAATGTTGTATAGCCTTTGATGAAATAGTTTGCAACATGGTTCTTGTGGCCATGATTGTGATCTTCCTTCCTACTGTTTCTCATGCTAGAGTCTAGAGTTTCATGGATTTTCTTATGCATTTCATTGAATTCCTAGTTGTTACTACAGTGATGAGTCCTTTGCTGCTTTTTGATTGTTATTTTTTCATTTATTTATTTTATCCTTGTGGTTTTTCCTTGATTTTGGTGATCTTTATACTTGTGCTTGTGGAAACTCATTAAGGAATAGAGTTATGGTATTCTTATTGGTTTTCATGAACATGCCCTTCATTTCTTTCCACTGCTTGGTTTGCAAAATAGTCCACTTGTTGATCATGAATTCTCAAGACATGTCTAAAGATTACATTGATAGAGCCTTCCAAGTTCTTCCTTATTCTTCTAAGAATTATGTTCATGAACTCATTGCTTGGGTTTCTGTTTCTTGCCATTGCCTCTATTATTATGGCTGAATCGCCTATTATGATAAGATTTTGAATTTCTCTTTTTTTGAAAACTCTTGTTCCTATCAACAAGTTGCATGCTTCTGCCTTATTATTTGAGATTTGTCCCAATCCCCGTTCATATGTGACATTTTCTTTCCCATTAGGATCTAGGATTATTCCCCCTACCCCTGCCTTTCTCGAGTTATGCTATGAGGCCCCATCAAAGTATAAACAATATCTATTCTAATTTTTCCTACAGTTTGTCAGTTCCTCTTCACTCATTCTTATTTTCCAAATATTTCCTCAGTTTATCTTCCTGTTTCCTTTTTGTCCATTATTGTTTATTATGGCTTTGCTGAGCCAATCTCACTCTTCATGCTGAAGAGTGTTGTGATCTGTTGGTGTTATTCCTTTGACATTGAGGATTTCAAAAGTTAAACCCCACGTTTTTTAGAGGGTCTTCCCTACCCTTGGAATTTGATTTTTTAAAATGCACTTATTTCAAGTGAACCAAATTTTCCAACATAGAACAACTGGGATTCACTTCCATATCCTATAAATTCTGACTTTCTTCTTTGTTGTGTGTGGATAGGCCTTCTCGAGGGTTTGAAGAAAGTCCAGCAGGGGCTGTTCAAAATTTATTCTTATTTCTAAAGGACTTATTAGCTACTGCCAACATTCTTTGGTAAAGGTACATTCTTGGAATAAGTGTTGAATATTTTCTTCAGCCTCATGCATAATGGCCATCATGTTGGGCCTTGAAAGCCCTTTTTTCATAGGTTGTCACTGGCCAATATTCTCCCTTTTAGTAGAGACTATATGAACATTTTTATCTTAGTCAGAGTTTCTGATTTCCAAGCTATTTTCCAAGAATATCAGTCTTGTTGATTTGGTTGTTCTTAAAGGATTTTATATCCAGTCCTAACTATGTAGTGTCCACCGCTTGCATCCCAAAGATAAGCATCTTCCTCATCAAAGTGGATTAGAGCTGCCCCTTTTAAGAGCTGCCTGATTTTGTTGCATTGCCCTTCCAGATCTATCAGGATTGCTAAGCTTTTTCAATCTTGCCACTCATTTTGATCCCAAAGAGATATAGAGTGTAAGGTGTTGAAACCTTTATCTTTCATCCACTCTTGTATGTCTTCAGTGTCTGAATGAGTCTTCCCATGATTCTGTCCTACCAAATTGAAGTTGTTTTCCCATCACCTGGGTACATGGTCTTATTGGGATATTTTCATTGAGAAGTATTTTCCTAGTGCCATCCATATATTTTGTTATAAGAGTCTTTTTCCGCCAACTCTCTTTTCCTGTAATTAGTCTTCATACTATTTTCATTCCTAGTGCTGCATTCATGAGCCCAAGTTTCCTTATTGATAGGCCTCCTTGTTCATAAGGTAGTACTACTTGCTCCCACTTGACCAGGCTAAATTTTTTGTTTTCATGCTCCCCCCTTGCCACAGGAAGCTTCTTAAAATAAGCTCCATTTGTTTGTGGGCACTTGCTGGGGCCATGATTATGGCATATTGATAGATAGGTAGTGCTGCAACGAGTGCTTTTATTAGAATTCCCCTTCGTGTCATATTCAGCCACATCATACCCTAGCTTTGTATTTTGTTTTTGATTTTCTCAATTTGTTTAGTCCATATTTCTGTCTTCATGTTCTCTTTTTAAATTGGAAGTCATATGTAAAAGAAGTGTGTCCATTTTTCTTCCATAGGGATGTCTAGGATTTGTGAGATCCTTTACATAATTCTAGGAGGGGTGTTCGATCCATATATCTTGCATTTCGTATCATTTAATACCCACCTGAAACCTGTAAAATGTCATCCAGAACTTTTTTGAACCTCCTTGCTGTTATTGTTGATGCCCCTCCCAACAGTAGAGTTTCATTAGCAAAGACTGAGCGCTTTATTGTTTTTACTGCTTTTTCTATTCCGAACCCTGTGATATTTCTTTCCTTTCTTTGATTTTCTAGAGCCCTGCTTAATGTTTCCACCATTATAATGTATAGTAAGGGGGAGAGAGAAAAACCTTTCCTAGGCATCTTGTGCTATGAAAGAAGTAACTGGGCCTTCCATTTACAAGGGGGACAATCCATGGAGTAGAGATGCATGCCTGTATGGCTCCCACGATTTCTCTAGAGGATCCAAGTTTCTAGACGATAACCATTAGATATGGATGACTGACTCTATCGAATGCATTTGCCATATCTAGTTTGATTATGAGGATTTTTTCTTGTTTTAGTATACTGGAGTGAACCACTTCATGTACAATAATTATATTACTATGATTTACCTATTCAGCACGAATCCTCCTTGGTTTCTAGATATAATTATTGGAAGTGCTTCCTTGATTCTATTTGCAATTATTTTTGTTATTATCTTATACGATAAATTGTAGAGAGAGATATGGCGAAACCTGTTGAAAGTTGAGGGGTTTGCTTCTTTTGGGATAAGAGCAAGATAGGAGGATTCGGTGTTGCCTCCTTTTTTTTTTTTGAAAACATTCTTCACCATTCTTAAGAAATCCTTTCTAATGGTATACCAATGAAATCTGTAGAATGTTATCATGAAGCCATCTGGCCATGGGGCTTTGTTCGGATGTAGGCTCCATATGGCCGTCACTACCTCTTCTTCTTTGAGATCCTTGCTTAGTGTTGCATTTTTCCTTTTTTTATTTTTCTTTTTGGGTGCTTTAAGAAGTATTCACTTTCAACCATTTCTTCATTCGTTGAAAGTAAGTTTTTAAAGTGCTTATAGGCTGCTTTTTTTAGTTCCTCTGCTCCTTTGACCTCTTGGCTTTCAATTTGAATATTTTCTATTTGGTTTCTTGCTCTTCTTATCTTCATTGTGTTATGGAAAAAATTATGTGTTTTTGTCCCCTGCCTTGAGCCACAAACTTCTTAATTTCAATCTTGCCTCCTCTTCGTCTTTCCTATTTTCCCTATATATTTCCCAAAAGATTTCCTTCTCTCTTAGGTAATCTTACTTGCTTTCTTCTTTGTTTCCATTTTCAGCTTGCATGATGTCCATTTTCTGCTGTAACACTTTTCTCTTTTCCTTTTTCTTTTAATTCATTTGCTCTTGCCCATTCCTTTAACTTGTTTCTTGCAATTTTTAATTTTGTTTCCCAAATATACTGTGGTGATCCTACTACTCTTGTCTCCCATGATTCCTTGACTAAGTCACTGATTTCTTCGTTGCCATCCCAAATTAAGCTGTATCTAAATGGGAGCAGACCTTGATTTTCCATTTTTCCCATGACTATTATCATCGATTTATGATCAGATGTTGTGGTACGTAAATTTTTTATTTTATGGAGCTGTGCACTGCTACTATATTTTCTTGTATCATAATTCTATCCAGCCTTTCTTTTATGTTACTTTTGCCCACTCTTTTATTGCTCCAAATGCATTTGCCATTGTTTGGTGGGACATCTATCAAGTTGTGTTGTTCCATTAATTCTTCTAGAGTATCCCTATATGGGTCTATTTGATTTGTCCTCCAAACTTTTCTTCTATGCTTCTTACCAAATTTAAATCTCCTCTTAGTATTATTTTCCCATCTTGCACTTCTTTTAGCACTTCTTTTAAGGTGTGCCAACATTTCTCTTTTTCCTTGTAATGATTTGGGGCATATATATTTATGACACTGTACATCTCTTTTTGTACTAATTTGCATTAGATCCGTTTGATCCAGTGCTAATACTTTTTGTATTTTATTAATTCTTAAGTTCCTTTTTTCCATATTGTGCATATGACTCTTGATGCTCCGGTTGCCTGTATTGTTTCCCCTTCATAATTTCTAATTTTTTTTCTTAATATTTTCAGTTTCTTGGAAATTTATTTTTGTCTGCTGAATCATAAGGATGTCTAGGTTTTCTTTTACCAGAATGTCTCTTGTGGCATTTTACTTGATGGGCGATCCCATTCCTCTACAATTCTAGGAGACCATTATCATTATCTACTTGTTGGGTGGTGCATGGCTCCTTTCCCTCTTGTCTGCTTTTTTCGTTGTTTCCTAAATTCCTTCCTAAGAAGGTTTCCATAGGTTGCTATGTTTCTAATGCCATTTCCTTTGATGTTGCTTCATCCCCGATTTCTTTGTTTGTCTTTCTTCTTGATTTTTTTTGGTATTCTACATTTGGGGGTACTTCCTTTGACTGCTTTTTGGTTAAGATTCTATCTACTGAGGGGGGTGGGGGGTATGAGTGTTTAAACGAGAGGGAATGAGGGGGGATTGGGGGTATGTTTTGGGGATAGGGATCTGGATCTGGATCTTGGTCTAGGGGATGGGGGGGCGGAAGGTTCCGGAGGTTCAAAAGGGTTAGGGATAGAAATAAGGTTATTAACTTTTGGTGATGGAGGATGGGGGTCAGAGGATGTGGAGGGCTACGAGGAAGAGACAGTTGGTTGTTTGTAGGCTGTCTTCTTTCTTTTTACCTGTTCCCATTTGTTTTCTGGATCTTCACCCTTTTAATTTTCATTTTTTTTTTTTTTGTACATCTATTTGCAAATGACTGTATTCGTGACATACCTTGCATTTGAAGGGGATTTGTTCATAATCCAGCTATTGTATGTGCGTCCATTGGTCAACTTTGATTTTTATGGCTTTTGGTAGCCCTTTCCTAAGATCCACTTCTACACATATTCTGGTGCATGCATGCATATTTTCCTTTGGCCCACACCTGTCTATATATTTCACAACTATGTTTCCTATTGCTTTGACTGAATCGTTCCCCTAGCAGCAAAGGGGAAGGTGTGGCAGTCTGACCCAAATGGGGTGTCATTGGGAACATCCATTTCCGGATCAAAATCTGGTGTCAATCTATTTAGATACAAACCCCTAGTATCCATAAAATATGGTCCATTCCTAAATATCAGATCTTGATTCTCCTTGGATTCAAAGTGGAAGGTGAAGTAACCTCTTTCGCAAAACCTTATTGAGATTTTCCCATCTATTGACGCAGTCCAGTTCCTTTCTACCCATTTTTGCACAATTTTGGGTGATGGCCATAACCCAGTGAATTTCCCCTCTAATCCATGCTCTACTAGGGAAAGTGTTGCTCTACGGGGAAAGGCAGGGGGGAGTAAGATTTTAGGAATATCTTCCATTCGTTTAATAAACTTGGTGGCTGATGGTTTATTCTTTGTCGCGCCCATTGTAGAAATGAGAGAGGCAAAAGCTTTTGTTGTTCTTTCATTTTCTTACTACTGACCTGACGGAAGCTCTCCGTCCTCTAATGCATCCATGGAGCTCAAGCCCCTGTAGCAAGAGGCAACTGGGGGACAGCTGCGTGTAACTGCATGTTTCTACCTGTGATCGTTCGCTAGGGTGCAGAGCTCTTTCAGCAAGTGCGCTCCTAGAAACAAGTTCTCAACTTCAACTACTCAAAGTTATAAATCATTATTTATTATCTGAATAGAGAATTGATTGTTAGGAAGTGAAATTTATCACAATATGCTTGAATGTATTAATGGATAATATATTCCCATATAAATAGTTCTTTATTACCTGAACAGAAAATTGATTGTTGGGGAGTGAAATTTATCACAATATGCTTGAGTATATTCCTTAGATAATCTACCAAAAAAAAGTTAATTTTTCCTTAATTAGTGCTTTACAGTATGGATATATGTTGTGCCTTAGATTGAAAAATAATAAAAATATTCACATTAAAAAAGAATCAAATTAAGAATAATGATAAAAGAATTGAATTTCTTTTTATTTCTTTAGTACAACAAAGATGTGTAATTCTTTAACTACCTAAGATGAAATTGAGATGACATTTAAATTAATATTCATATTAAATAATAAGTAAATAAACAAAATATTCTAATGTTGATAATAACTAAATTTTATTTCAATTTGAGAGATATAAAGTAATTAGAAAAAAGTATTGTTGTCTTTTTACTTTTCAATATTGGGAAGATGTGTAATTCATTCATTTAAAATTATTTCAGTACCAAAATTCGATAAAATATTTGAACATTCATACCAGCTAATATATTTCAATATCTACTCTATACATATTTAGACAGAGACACAACAAAACAAATATTCTGATGTTGATAATATATGAAATATTTCAATGTAAACCTTAAATAAAATAATTTTATATATTGTTTTGTAAGAATCTCAAGAAATTCATCTTAGCAAAAATGATGTACAAAATTTACACAACCATAATAATGTTGGTTCTTCTAGTGGAACTAGGTTTTGGACCATCTTCCCACCATGGGGAAAACAATAGGTCATTGATTGAAGGATAAGGTCCTGTAGAGATTCATGGGGACTATTAATTCATTAGAATTAACAACTTCCTTATGGAAGCTTCTTTGGCTTGTTGTTTCTTCCATAACTTTCTGGCTAGTAAACTTTTGAGGCCCAATGCCCACCACCTAGGTTCCTTAATTCATCAACTTCCATGGAGGATACATTGTGCAGTATTCTTTCATTAATATTTGGAATGAAGAGATCAGTTTTTTCGTCAAAATATACAACATGGGGATGATGCTCACGACCACATCCATCGACTCCATTGCTTACACATATACTTTCCTGATCCATAGTAGTAGGAGGGCGAATGAGGAGAAGGAATTTAGAATCACTAAGGGAATTGTAGCTTTTCTTTTCGAAGGAAATATGAGTATGACAAGGTGCGTGATGAATCACGAACAAGTTGGGTGACAAAAGAGCCAAGAAATATTTAGACAGACAATATGTTTTTGATCGCCAAGTAAGTGAATGAGGCATTAGTGTTAAGTATAAGTCGATCACACATAGGATATGGAGCAGTGGATTAGGCATCATGAAAATCAATCGATTAGCATACGGAGTTGGTGTATTAAAGTCATATGAGAGCCAATTTCTGTGTCAATGCATGGTGATGATAAATGCATTCATGAAAATGATCAATTTCCACCCAAATTAGGGGGGATTTTATATCAAATTAACATTTATAAAGAGAAAAAAAATGAATTTAAAATATTTTTTCCTTAATTAAGTTTTTTTTCCACTCAATAATATCAAGGAGATGTTAAATTTCTTTAATACTTAATAAATTCTCATACTAGACATTTAGAAAATATTGGTGGTGAGAAGAAATTTAGTGTAAAAAATAAATAAATAAAGTGAACGATATTCCACGTTTAATTAATTTGTGCTTTCTAAGTCAATGACATCTTGGAGATGTATAATTCCTTCAATATTTGATATGAATTAGAATTTAAAATACATTAACAAAAAGGGAAGATTGGCAAGTATGTATTTTGTATATAAAAGAATTGGAAAAATTATAACTAATGATTCAAAACTTTTAATGGTGTCTATCTCAAAATGAAGGAGATGTGTAATTTTTTCCTTATTTATCTTGTAGTTGACATACAAAGCGAATGTGTGTGTCTATGTGTCTATGTTGTAGTAGTATAGTTAAACATCCAAATTTGAACTATCTATATATTATATTGGTAAATGAAAAATAAAATTATGATTAAAACATTTTAATTGTGCGTAACTCAAAATGAAAGAGATACCCAATTCTTTTTTCATTTAGTTTGGAGTTGACACATGGAAGGAATATATATATATATCTTATAAATACTTATTTTCTATATGTATTATAAAATTAAGATAACATGAAGGTTAAATATTACCTTGATGAGTGTGGCCAAAAATGGGGGATTGATGGGGGCAGGGGCCAAAGACAAGTTGGGTAGGACACCCAAAAGCATCTAGATACATGTGAATGAGATTATTGCCTGAATGATTGTTTTTTTCCAGAAGATGATTTTTCTAGTTATGGGAGTTTGGGAAGGTGGTAGGGAAATGTTGGCTATGTATAGACCACCAACCTATGCATGCTCATTGTAGTGGTTTATTTAGAGTGAACGTATAATGCAAGCTACAGGGGCTTGTGCTTTGGTAACTATGGTGTGCTAACTTGCACAGTTTGGCACCTCAGTGAGATGAAAGGTGGTGAACTATCCTTTGGATGGTGAGACATGGTGAGGACAAGAGAACTACTAAATTTTCTTGTTGGAGGAGTTAAAATGGGATGGTTTTATTCTCTTCCTTGTTTAGTAAGAATATGGCTCTGCTTGTAGGCCATAGGAGTTCATTTGTAAATGGAAATTTGGATTTGGTGGTCATATGTTATTTTTGGGTTTCCTCATATTTATGCTTTCAAGAATTTGTCATGGTCCCTGTCATCTTTAGTGGTATTTGTTGCACATATCTATCGCCAAATTTTCTTAGGGTTGAGAGATGTAGTTTGAGGTCTTGGGCTCACTACCTCTTTCCTTGGTTTCTTGGGGTACTCTATTCAAGGGGAAACATTGTAATCATCGAGGTGATTCTTTAGTGATAATTATGGAAGAATATGTAATTTTTGACCATTTTTATCTTGTTGAGGTTTGAAGCAAGATTTGATTACCAAGCTACACCATTTGGGTGGTTGAATTAAATTGGTCTTTGTGTTCTGGATTATATAGTGAAATTCTTAGACGAAAGGGGTATGACATGCAAGGTGGGTGAGCTCACGATGTCCTGGTTGGCCATTGTAGGTGGGTAGGAGAAGTGGACAGTGATGGGGGTGTTTACACTATTTATGAGGGTGAATTGGCTCATGGACATGTTTCATCACCTAGCCATGTGGAAGCACCACCATATTTAGAATGTTTGTATAACGAGATGCAGTGTTATTGCACTGCTGGTGGAGCTAGGGAAACAGAGACATGATGACTTGAATGAGGTGATAACATTTTTTTTTTTGTAAGCTAGGGAGTTACCATTTTCTATTAACAAAAATGAAACCACTACAATCTTAAGGTGGTCTCAACTCACCCCGAGGGGAAACCGGGTTTATTGACCACCTATAGTTTTTAAGTGCTAACGAAAAATAAAAGGTTTCTAGTCTGTCTTTCCAGGCTTTGTAAACATCAACCTTATAACTGTTACTATTGTCATGTGACTGCAAGTAAAATTTAACATAGATCCTATACATATCTAATGGAAACTAAGAATTTCACTTTCTAAATTCTTCAAAAAACATGCCTTTTCTTCATTCATTCCCAACATCTTCTTGCTGCTCATTCTCCTTCTTGATTACCAAGACATTCACCTCTAGTTGCTGCTGAAGGTCCTCCAGCCTCTTATCCTGCATGAGAAGAGTGATTAGGATGTTCTTAAGCTCTTTCTTCAGGTTTAGGATCCCCTGTGATAACTTAGCCATTTCCAAGGCTATCTGCTCAATAGCCTTGGCCATAAGCCTTTTCATTACCCAATATAAGTGTAGAGACTGTTTATATCATGTCATTCAGCCTTGAGTATGTCCTGGATCTGGCAGGAGATGCACCGAGTCCTCCATTTCTTCCTCAGACTGTACCTGAATTGCCTCTTCCTCCTAGTGCTCAATTATCCTTCTGATTTTCGGCTTAGTCTTCTTGATGTAGTCTCGCTCAGCTGCCTGAACCTGTGTCTCAATAGTCCTCCTTCCCTTTCTACTTGCCCCTTCAGCGCTGGTCTCCCCATCTTCCACCGTACCTTCTCGACAGCACCGACCACGTCTGCTTCTACCCTCTGCTACTCCCTGCCTCCTCTGGCCTCCCCTGCCTCATCGACCTCGCCCTCGAATCCGTCTTCCGCTCTCTTCCTCGGCTACCTGTTCCTGACTTCCTTCAGCTTCCTCCCTTCCTCTTTTCATGGTCCTGCTTCCTATGTTTCTCCTATTTCGGCCGAGATTTCCAGTCCACTGTTCTGCCTTCTCATTTTCCGCTTCGACCTCTTCACTCCCTCTCTCTGAATCATCATACACAGGTATATAAAACTGCTCTGTATCCCCCTCCTTTATTCCTTTAACTTTCGCATCCTGGTTCCCTCGACCCTGGTTCCCTTCTCCTGCCCTTCTCCTCATCCATCTGCCTACCGACATACTCCCTTCTGCTGCCATTCTTCCCTCACTTCTTTGCCTCCTTCTCCGTGTCCCTTCTTTTTCTACTCGGCTCCTTAATCCTCCCTCTCTCCCGACTGTGTACAGCCGATTATCGCCACCCTCTCCTGTTTCTCTACATGCAATTTCCCTCGTTCTGCTTTGCCACCCTTTCTCTGAATGAGGTGATAACGTTCATGATTGACTAAAAACATAATAAACATGAAATTCTGGACAAGATGACTTCACTTATAATGAGCCAAATATTGACTAGTAGGTCGCTAGATCATATTGAGGGTCAGATTGACCACCTAGAGATTCATGTTTATGGGCCCCCCTAGACCCTCAAACATTTTTTATTTTGGATAGGACTTGGCACCCCCTCATAATCTTTGACGGAAGTTCTTTTCATATGTATTCTATGTGTTTTTTGGATTCTTTGTGCATTTATTTTATGGACACAATCTAAATTTTGGCACTTTTGTATCACCTTTTATATCTTTCTCCTAGTTAATAAATTTGGCTGGAATGGAATGGGGGGAGAAGCATACCTGAAAAAAATTGTTGCTCTCTTTCAAAGAACTAATAGAATCAATTTGATCGAAAACAAAAATATGAAGGGTAAATTTCAAGTCTCGGTTATAACCATAGCTTTGAAAAGGTGGTTAGACTCATGTTTTTCACATTTCATATCGTCATAGATTTCCATTCAAAATCTTATGCCACTCCTTGTTGGAGTTACATTCGGATGTTTTGATAAATTTTAAATAGTTGGAACCTTTAGTGATTAAAGAATGATAAAGTGAATATGAATATCATTTACGACACTCGATACTACTTCATTTTGCCACATTTTGCAATACTTTATTCGAATTTGTTTACCCTCAATGTTGCTTACTATTATATATTAATTTTATGGCTACTAATTTTGTGTTGTGGAAGCGCTTCTTGTTACTTTAAAGAATTTATAAAAAAATTCCAATGCACATCATATAAATAGCCATATTGGATTATTTCACAATACATAATATATTAATCTATTATAACATTTATGATAAAAAAAATTGTCATATTCGATGTCTTGGTCCATTCCTCAGGAAAATTGTGTCACATCCATAGTTTTCTAGGTGATT
>APFE031014792.1:1148-14777 GCA_000404065.3 Pinus taeda
AACTTAAATTAACTTCAGAACAAACTAAAGCAAGAGGTTTGAAATTGTTCCCCATGAGGGGCTTAATCTGACTTAGACTTGACATTATGTTTAGATCTGAAAAATTCAAGAAACAAGGAAATAATTTAGATACGATGCGTCACGATTTGATTCTTAATCATAATTCTAAAATCTATCTAAAGGCATGTGTAAAACTATTTGCTCCATTAAAACTTTAGCCAAAACACCATTCAATAATGAAACACCTTTGGGTGCAATCATTACCTTCAAGCACTTTGGTGTAGTGAATAAAGTACAAACATGCAACCTTTTGTCAATCTACCTTTGGGTCAGACTAACATATCCATGAACTAACGACCATCGCTACTCCATGTGTGTTGCAACTAATTTTCATACACTACCCTTATGCACCAAGCAACTTAGCAGGCGCCAACTCTCCTTTGGGAAAGCTAACACCCACGTCCATTGCCAGCACATCAATTCAACTTGTCATGAGTCACCCTTGCAATCGTCTTACAGAGAGCGGTTCGTTTGCGAACATCAATGCTTGACTCATGCGAAAAACAACACGTGTATACTTAAAAAAAAAAAAAAACGCCTTTAGTTAGATTCCAAAATTAGTAAAACTTTAGCAATTTCTACAATCATTACCTTTTAGAAATGCTTCAATAATTTATTTAGAGAATACTAAATAATTTATGGTTGCCATGATTCTGCATTACAAGCGAATTATGCCCCGCATTGTATGAAACGACTAATACAAACACTTGAATATTCAGTCATGCAAATATCCTAATTTTGAAGAAAACAAAATAATGACAGAAAGCATATTAGTTTCACCCATAAATATTTATATTTCTAGATATAATTTTCTCAAATTAAGTCAGTGAAAAACTATCCATATGTAACACCGTAACACCCTATTACGTGTTCACCATTCAAAGTAGAGTGATTTGTATCAAAGCTTCAACTGTCCATCATTATTCACCACTAATAAATAATGACAAAGAATTCACCTTTTTGAATTATTATTCTTGAGACCATTCTCGTTAAAAAAAAATGAAGTAAAACAAATCAAATCTATAAACTTAACTAATAAGAAATTAAAAATATTAATTTCGTAAATTGAAAATTTTATTTATTTAAAAGAAATGAAATTAACAAACAAAACCAAACTTTATAACCATCCCCAAAATCAATTACTACACAGCTATAGTAATTACAGCATTACGTCGTGTGGGCAGGTATAAGAAGCAGATCCCACCCAACAGAAAATGCTTTCTTCTTTCCAATTATTATGAGCATCACACTGAATTGACATGCAAACTTAATCACAGTGGTTACAATTGATCCAATGGTTGAAATGAATGCTCATAAAACAGAGTGAAAGGTTTAAACAACAAACTGCACATTACAGGCCATTGTTGCTCTTCAATAATGAAAGAGAGAAGCTGATTGCAAAGAAATTGCATACTCCCTCTATTTCAATCAGGAGCTTATGACAGTCAAAACGAGAATAAGAAAACTAATCCGAACTTCTTGTACAGTCGGTATTTTATGTAGAAAATGTTATCTGTAACTGGTTCTGCCACGTTTTCTCATAAACCTCGGCTTCTTCCAGAATCAACACAAGATCCCCAGGTTTATGTAGAAATATAACACTGCTCATCGAGATTTGTGGAGATCTATTTAATTTCTCAAAATGAAGAAGCGTAGTGGCAGAATATTCAGAGAAATAGCAATTCTTTTTTAGAATTGTCCAATATATATTCTGGAAAAGTGATCACAGAAGTCACTTCTTTACAGCAAAAATTAGAAGCCACATTATTTACAAGCAAACAGGCTTCCGTGTCATTAGACCAGCGTTTTTAAGTCAAACGCAAGATGCAGAGTTAATCTCTATGTATCTATCGTTTTTAACTATCAATTACAATTTTTATTCAGAATGCAAGTTGTTTTCCCTTTTCTTCGGAAAAGGGCTCATCTTAATTCCTGTGGAATTGAAGTTGCTTGTCTTAAGGTAAATATCGCATTTCCGGTTTTCTGAGGCCGTAATTTAAACATTATTAAGGAAATGGAATATATGCAAAGAAGGGAAACATGATTTCTACTTACATGAGATCGCAGAGACAAAATGAAATAAATTTCACATGATAGTAAAAACACGAAGTTTAAAACTCAGAGAAATGTGCAGTTAAAAACACGGAGTATTGTGCAGTAAAAACGAGAAATAAAATTTCAGAGTATTGCGTACCAAAATATAATTTGATTATAATTTCATGAGAGTCCAAATACATTTACAAAACAAGACAGACGTTCGATCTCCATTCACTGGCTGTAAAACCAAGATTTACAGAGATTTACGAATGATCCGTTTTTACACAGCAAAAACACTATTTTGACGCGCAGACCAATATTTTAGCTCTAGACACTTGGACTAAAAACCAAACTACATAACTTCACATAAATATACATTGATCTATATTTTAAGAGCAGTGTGAGAAGCAGAAAGGGTTCAAAAAAAACAAAAATGATTCTTACATAAGGATGCTCCGATACCAATTGTTAGATTTACTTTGTGGGTTTTCCTAATTACTTTAAACTCTAACCAAGATGTACTCCTTTGTAAGAAATTGAAAATAATGCACAACGGAACTTATAAGAAATTGAAAATAATGCACAACGGAACTTACTTTCCATCTTCTAAAGCCACTGGTCTTGACTTGAGTTGTTGGCTCTTGAATCCTTCCAAGAGCTTGCAATCCTTTTCTCTAGCTATCCTTGACAGAGTATCAAGTCTTCAATGGAGCAGACTGTTTTTCTGAGTGATTGCAAGCCTTGGAGACTCAGCCCTTTTATAGCAGTCCCAATCCTAGGGCAGCCGAAATTTGGCTGTTAATTGACAGCGAAATTTCAGCCCCAATCCCAGGGCAGCCGAAATTTGGCTGTCCATATTTATTACTGCTATTATTTCAATCAATTATAATCGGTCCATTAACAATTATAATTGATTAACATTATTCTTATGTATTTGTATCCAAATCTTATTTAATACGTTTAATGCCATAACTTAATTAATCACATTATTTGGCATATTTAATCATTACATAAACGTAATCTTGCTGACAGTATTTGATATCATAATCATAATGCATGCATGTCCACCCTAAATTATTGTAATTAGACGTATCTAAATCCAACACAGTATTGTTTCACAAAAACGACCATCTGGAAAAGAAGGAAACATCCATTAAAATTAGTTAGAATGAAAATCAGTTCTACTCCCCCGCACTCGTTAACATTCGCTCGACGGATGAGACACTCGGTCTGTAAAGGAAGTGAGTAGAGAAATCTAGAGTTTACGATATAACGTTGTACGACACTTTCAAAATTGAGGCATTTGACAAATTCTTTGACCATATTATTACCAACAACACATTAATGCAACCCATACATGAAATTTGTGCCACTGAACATCTACATGTTTCGATCGCCCGACCTTTAGCACACGACTCCTATCTATCATTCACACCACTCGATTGTGACAAACAACCAACCTCAACTTGCAAGAAAGCAAAAATTATTTCAGATTTGATTCGCATTCGTTCACATGACGTATGGCTCTGTTGTCTCGTTGCCTTCAAAATATGTGGAGATCGACCATTGTTTTGTGTTATTCGCCTGCCTACCTTCAAAAGACCCCAATACTTGCCAAAAATTATTCCAGATTTGATTCGCATACGTTCACATGACGTATGGTTCTGTTGTCTCGTTGCCTTCCAAATATGTGGAGATCGACCATTGTTTTGTGTTATTCGCCTCCCTACCTTCAAAAGACCCCAATATTTGAGGTGGATAAAAGGAAGAGACTGCGACCTATAGCAATAACAAAAGATAATATATCCTATAATAATAAAATATATGTTCTGATTTTAAAACCTAATAAGGTAGTAGCAAATATTATAAATTGAAATAAAAATCCACAAAAGTGAAAAAAAAAAGCGAATATTACCAGGGTGAAAAAAAAAAAAAGTCTAAAAGAGAGATTAAAATTTGGTGTGAAGTGATGATGTTGATAATGTTAGCCATTTAGTGAGACCAAATTGGTTTATCCGACTTATAATTTTCTTAGTTCTTAATTGTTTGGCTTTTTGTCTTTCTTGGCGAGATTGGTGTTGTAGCTTTATTTTTTTTTTCTCTACGGTCTTCCAACTTCATTTATCTTCCATCTCTTTCATCTCTTCTAGTTCTTGGGACATTGGTGTCTTAGCTTCACAATCTGTTGTGTTCGTCGTTTTGAAGATAGTTGGAGAAGAAGTTTGCTGTTAAATGAAGATTTTTTTGTGTGGTGTTCAAATCATCATAACTCTTGATGCTTGAGGGGTTGTGGAGTTCACTTTTTTGCTATTTGGCAGGGCTTTCCCCTTGCTTTTCTTTAGGGTTGTTTCTATCTTGTCCAATTTCTTGAGATTTAGAGATTTCTAGAGAGTATTCTTCCTTAATAACAGTGTAATGTTCTTTTTGTGCTCCTTCCCACCATGCAGATCTATGGTGACTCTTTCTAGCATAATTTTTCTGGGAGGCTTTTGGGCAATTTTTGGCTAGATGGCTTGTCTCAAAGCAGGATCGACATCTGAAGAGGACACTTTCATAATCAACACTTTCATAATCAAGTTTCTGGTTCCACACATAGTCTTTACTTGTTAGGTTTATTTTAGCAAGGAATATGGTGCTTAAGTCCATTTCCACATAGATATGTGCATAGGTGGTTCTGGCATATTCCTCTATTTCTGGGCACCTGCATTAAAATTTCTCAATTTCATTTGCAATGGCTTTTAGCAAGGAGAAATTCCAGAGATGCAAGGGTAGGTTTGACAATCTCACCCAAACTAGTGCTGAGGTTATGATTTTTGTTGAGGGATCGAATGATGGGTTCCATGGCTTCATGAATAGGCTTGAGTTTTCGCAAAACCAAAGGCCAAAATCTAGAATGCATTGTCTTCTTTCAGGGTTTTCTAAATCTACTATAAAGTAACCCCTAGCACAAAGGTAGATATTAATTTTATTAAAACTGACATGCTTCCATACCTCCAAGATCCAACTGTTGAGAGCTGTCAGCCGCGACCAAAAACCATTGAACGAGCAGATTAGGGCACTTTCAGAAAACTTCAAAGCCTCATCGAGTGAGGCTTGGACCACTTCAATATTGGGACCTGGGGCTTCTGATGATATGGGAAGGAGCTTGCCCCCCAGAGACAGACATTATTGAGCCATCAGCTATCTTTGCAAAGTTGGGTGCCATATGAATCAAGGCCGATTGCTGATTCCCAACCTTATGTATGCCCCTATGGAACAATGAAAAATCCCTGGGGAAGAATGCAAATTGCCTCCCTCCAGGGCCGATAACAAGCAGAATTTTGATGAGATGGAGCACATTCGCATCGCCAGGTGATCAACGGGTTTCTCCCCTGTAATAATCATGACTTCAGCAACAACGAAAATAGTAGCAATGGCAGAAAATCAAAGTCAAAGTGTTTCTTACAATGTTATTGCTCTCTCGTTCAATGAAGTCCAGATCGCCAAGCAGAGAGCTCGAGAGATTGTGGCGAGACTCGTTAACAGTGCCGATAATAATATTGATGCCAAGCGTCCTAGGGTGGAAGACTTCGCCAAAGATCATCACGCTCGCAATGGTTCAAATTTCATTGATCACGATCATGCTCAAGCCATCAGATCTGAAGACAAAGCCTTGGATCTAGCAGTAGATCACCCAGCAGCAACACTTCCTCTCATAGATCCGCTGTAGTAGTGGGGCATAATCAGAGTCAAAGTGTTTCTTACAATTTTGTCCCTCTATCGTTCAATGAAGTCCAGATTTCCATGCAGAAAGCTCAGGAGATCGTGGCGAGACTCGTTAACAGTGCTAATAATAATATCGATGCTAAGCATCCTAGGGTGGAAGACTTCACCGAAGATCGTCACGCTCGCAATGGTTCAAATCTCATTGACCACCATCATGCTCTAGCTGTCAGATTTGAAGACAAAGCCCTAGATCTAGCAGTAGATTGCTTCCTCTCATAGATCTTGCGGATCCGCCCAATAGTAAATCGAGGTATTTTTGTGAAAATCAACAAAAGAGATATTTAAAATTTGGCAAAAACTTATAAAAACAATTTTTGTCATGACTCTATGCTTACCCGACATATCAATTTGTTAGGCAAACAAAATTAATGTCCACATGGATCTACTCCACTATTTCATTTTACGACAAATACTATTTTTATCAATTTTGACAACTTTTTCTGAAGTTATATATTTCTCTGCGCTCACCCTTCACCCATATTTCAATTACCAATGTTTTCGTGTTTCTGAATTGACAATATCTTAATTTCTTTCCTAGGATACATTTTATGGACATAAGCTAACAGAATGGCCAATTGTAAAATTAAACCTGGCAAGATGTCATTTTCTCGTTTGGATTGTAAGCAAATTTAATGAATTTAAAAACCTTGTAGATAGATTAAATCTCTGTTACACGGGAACGTTTCTAAGTGTTTGGAAACTCGTTCCAATGGTTCCCACGCTCCTCTGAGCTTTGAAATTGTATGGGAATGTTCCTTTTTCAAAGGGAACTGCAATGGGAGCTTGAGAATGTTTTGGGAGTTTTGAAGACTATTTTTTCTAAACTTCAAGTGTTCGCTAGGGTTGGGAAATACAAAGTCTGTAGATAAATATGATTAACTACTCACAAAGCATGAGCCTAGGTTGAAAAATTCACAGGGAAAAAGGCCAAAGACACCCTTAACGCTGATATCCTTAATTGAGATACTGGAGCAATCTCTTGATGGGCTAAGGAAGCCTGTGGCACCTCGATGTAAGGGCGATATCTAGGATGTCATGCTGATGAGTATTTCTTTTGTTTTTTATGTATATATATTGCAAAATATTGTGTGTGCATATTGTATGTGGCAGTGAATGCTTAAACATTAGAGTTGGTTTACTTTTTCTCTTACGGAGAATTAGAGAAACATATGTAAAATTGTCCCTTTGTATTTTTATGTCACACTATTTCAAAGACTCTTCATGTGTCATAATGAACTTGACATGTTAATATTTTATATATGTAAAAGGGAGAGACTCAAAGAGAGAAACACCCAAAGAATATATTTATATATAAGAGATATTATATATTTGTATTTATATTGATTTTAATATTAATATTTGATTCATATTAATTTATTGTTATATAAATTATATAATTAAAAAATATTTTATATTTTTTTATTATAATTTCCACTACAAATTATGTAAATTTTGGGAAAATCTCTAGCCATTGGGGACACCCATACCCAAGTTATCCAAATTCCCACGTTCCAAAAACTCATATACCATACCCGATTTAAGCTCATGTACATTAATATTCTTTTAAAACAATCTAATAATGATTTCCATAAATAGGTCTGGTTTTGTACATGAAGATCGGTATGACAATTTTCAGTCCTTCCAAACTATCTTTAATATAAAAGAGGTTAAAAAATTATCATCTTTCTGTTTTGTATTTGAATATCGTTTATTATAATTATCTTTACTCGGAAGCTATAATGAAAATTTCCGTTGGTAAGAAGATATGTGCAGCATAAAATTTTCATTCATTGGAGGCTATCTGTAACATAAAAGGAATTGGGTTTCATGCCGGGAAAATATTATAAATCAAGAAGACTCATAGATAATACTAAATATTGAAACTAAAATTTAAATGAAAAATGTGTTAGAGATGAAAGTACATAAATACTGATAAATTGGCAGAAGTGCGTGCGATGTGTTATAGTTTATACACTAGACTGCCCAATAGAACAATAAATGGGATCACGAACGTATAACATACCGCTTGCATTGATGGGAAACCCTAAAAAATTGATACCAAGAATGTGAAATTAGTTTTTACACTCCACGGCACTTTGATCTCGTTTCCTTTCTATGTATACGACGATGATATAAAGATCGATCAGACTGGTCAGATCCAATATCCTAAACATGTAGTCCAATGCCAGTTGCTGCAGAATTCACATCATTATTCTAGCAATCACACGTCTCCAAGTGTTACGTGTATAAATGGTCAATATGCGAGGGACAATAGTTTGATTATAACGTAAAATTCTCTTTTTAGTTTTTTTGATTTTCAAACAAATAGCGTGATTCCACATTCACCATGTATCGGTGGAAAATACTGCTTCCTTTCTAATTTCCAGGTTGGACCAATTTTTGCTTTAGATAAGATTTTAATTTTACATAACTCCTTTAAAATAATAAAATAGGTAGATCGTTGGAAACCCTGTCATCACTTCCCGTTAATGTTTTCCATAATAAAATTTAAATTATATTTAAATTTAAATTTAATAAAATGATGTCGATGGCATCGAAATCTATGTAAAAATTATATTGAAGTGTGACCAACGAATTTCATCAGCCCAGCTAATGGTATAATGGTATAGCGATTGCAATTTTTTGTTTTTTTTAGGGAAGAAAAATCAACAATTATTTTATCCATAAAAAACGAGTTTACATATGTTTGATGTACGGAAAATAATATAGTCTTTACCGTGTTTAAAACAGCTCCCACTATCCTATTTAAAATTGAGTTTACACGTCTGATGTGCGGAAAATAATATAGTCTTTACCATGTTTAAAACAATTCCCATGTAATCATTATCCTATTTAAAGTTTTCATTTTGTAACTAAAATGACAAAAATAGACATATATGCTGTGTTTATATAGCTATTACAGAAGCTATAATAAAATACCATCAACCAACCTCCAGAAAAGAAATGAAAAGTATTCCAAAGTATGGAATATTTCGAGTACCTTGAAGTTTTCCATGATAATAATCGTTGTAGTGAATCTCGCCCATCTCTAGGGTGATGCCCCTTTTTGATCGTTTTAGATATGGACAAAAGCTATCAATTGAAACAATACTTTCAACTCACTGATCGAGTTCATCTGGTTGCTGAAACAATACTTCCAGCTCACTGATCGAGTTCGTCTGGTTGCTCAATGACGGAGGGTGACCTTTGAGTTGCCAAAAGCATTTATAGTCTAAATATGAATCCATCTAGCACAATATAATAGACCCCATTAGAGCAATAACCTCAGCCCTGGAGTTTGACCAGATCCACATGTCTGATGACAATATAATATGTACCCTACATCCACATATCCTATGTTGTGCAGCATCATCAAGGAAAGCTGTAGGAAAATTTTCCAACAATTTATAGATTTGAATCTTTTAATTTTCCATTTTTTGTGCCACCTGAACAAACTCATTGTAATAAGTACATATCTTGTTGCACAACCCATCAACGTAAAAGGTGTATTATCAAATGTATTGGTCTTTCGACTTCTCCATATGCCCTAAAAGATGAAAAACGGAAGTGACCTGGCATGTGAGAAATTTTTCATCCATTCCTTTATACAAGTTTCGATAGACAAGTAATCCCAGGACGCATCGATATGTAAACGCTGCTACACATTTACCCATATGGCAACGACAAATGGGCACTACAGGAATAAATGACAAACGTTTTCATCCGATCCTAGCATCTACCAAGTGCACAAGATATGTGTCCACTGATAATAGGTCCTGGGCCAATTGTCCATCCGAATGAAGAGCATCATCTCTATGCGAGAATGTAATTCCCATCATGGCTAATTTTAATGTGTGATCCTCCCAAATGTCACCAATTTTAACAGAGAAATCCAACTCTCATCAGCCTTTTTCCAAGTAGCATATCTGTGAACATAAACTAAATCAAATTGAATTTGTTTAATTAGGAGAATGCCCAATCTGTGAAGGTGTTGTATGATCTCGCTTGGCAAGAAATGATCTCCGTATGCATCCCGATTTCAACTAATGCACCAGGACTGATCTCCCATCTCAAATTTCCAATAAGTCGTTGTTTGATTTTCATGAAAACCCTCCCTATAAAAGATCCATTATTTTTTATCGATCCCACCCCATTTTTTGTCAAGCATGAAGGGACATGTCTTTTAAATATTCCCCCTTAATAATATTCTACCAAATGCCAGATCCTAATAAAGCACGCCAGAAGCTCTTTGACATCAGCCCAACAAAATTTTTCTCTGCTTTTTAAACCCCACCGCACCCCCTTTGGTGGGGTGATATCCCAAACGCACCAGATAAATTTTGTGGTCTCCCAGCATACCAAGTCATAGAAATTTTGATATAATTGCATTGATTTTCCCAATGACATGTTTAGGCAGGATGTAGAAATGCATCTAATACACATATATGTTTTGTAAAACCGATTGAGCTTGAATCAATCTCCCACCATTCTTCAACCATTTGTGTGACCATGTAAACAATATCCCTTCAAATTTGTCAATTAACCACTGTGCAGCTTTAATAAAATATCTATTTCGTTTCGAATGAAAACCAAGGTATTTGAAGTCGGGATCCATGAAAGAGAAGCTTATCAAAAATATGTTTGCAATCTCGTGCGTTTTAGGCTTGTAGGAAGATGCATGAATCAACAAAGATTTAAGTTTGTTCATATATCTTCGAATTTTGAAATGAAGTGAAATAATATGAATGATACTAGAATTTAACATAAAAGGTCTCCCTACGTTGATTATTTTTGTGTGTAGAGTTCCTCATTATAATGTTTACATGAATGCCTTGAGTTTTTTTGTAGCCTAGAATTTAGCATAAGAGGTCTCCCTGCCTTGAGTATTTTCGTGTGTAGAGTTTCTCATTATAATGTTTACGTGAATTCGTTGATTTTCTTTGGTATGTCGTATAAGAGTACACAACTTGGATGATAGCCTAGAATCTAACATAATTGGTCTCCCTACCTTGATTATTTTCGTGTGCGTTGATTTTCTATAGTACGTCACATACCATTACACGCCTTGGATAATAGTAAATTTTTTATTATTTTTAGTTGAAATTCCTTAAGAAATTTTAAAATTATAAATTTGAATAGTGTAATTTGTAAAATTCAGATGTTTATATATATAATTAACTTTTTAAATTAATTTATTATTTATTTTAAATAATTATTACTTTATTTATATTTAAAAAGTGAAGATTGTGTAAATATAAAATAAATATAAATAATTTATAAAATATTGATAGAAAAACATTTATACTATTTACCATGGGTTTTTAGATATTAAATTTATATTCAATTCAATCTTGGAGTAATTTTAATGTTTTATCCCAAATTTAATTAAATAAGTTAAAATCATATATATACACAATAATGTTAGTTAAATTAGTATCAATTATTTTAATCACTCATTTTAAAAGAAGGAAGAGGAATCAGATTTTTGGAAGTGAACCTTTTTAAAAGTGTAAAATTGAATATATATATGAATGAGAGACTCGATGTTTTAAATTTTTTTTAGGAAGTTGAATTTTCTAAGCTATATATCTCTAATTGGCAACATAAGAATACCAAAATAGAAAATAGTTAGAATACCTTAAAATGTTTAATTATTCATTTTTTAAATTGCCAATTTACATACATAGTTGATTTTGAAATATATTCTATTTGTGGATTACATATTCACATTGAGAGATCTGTTTAATTCCTTACCTTTTAAAATAAAATAAAATATTCTTTATGTAAGAAAGAATGTTGACTATATAAAATACGAAAATGAATATACATTTTTGTTTTATTTGAACAAAAACATTATAAATATAAATAAATAACATTGTTTTATATGAACATTAAAGAAAGATAAAGTAATTAAAAGTTAAAAAAAAAATTATTTTCACTTTTTAGTTTGTGAGAGATGTATAATTCTTATATTTTTAAAAATATTTCAATACAAGAATTAAATAAATGTACATATAAAATAACATAATTTTAAGGAAAGATAAAGTAACTAAAAAATTTTAAAATATTATATCTTCACTTTGTTGAAGATGTAAAAATCTTAAATAGATGTCAGATGGCTCTAGGATAAGCTTCATGGGAATTGAAATTTTCCCTATGAATAACTCCTTTTGTACCATTGGATCGAACCCTTTTGAGATTTTATTAATATATCTTTAAATACATATCAATATCAATTAATTTTACATATTGAAATATTTTATTGACGATCCACACTTAATTTTTTTTATTGCCTAAACCTTATTTTTTGTTATTATTAATATTTTTCAAATACCACATTTATTTATTTTTTTTTATTTTTTTATAGAATTGATGAATTTAAATCTCACTGTTAATATTCCTTTTAGCACTAATTGATTTTTTATTCAATTATTTTTTCTTGATTAGTAAATTTATCCTTGATCTAATGTGTATATTTTCAAATAGTTTATTTAAGTTATATTGAAAGTTTTTAAAAATTATAAAAATATGTATATATATTATATTTTTTGGTGAAGTGAAATATAAAAAATTTTAACCCTTTTTTTTTTAACTTTTAATTTCTTTATTTTGGAATAAGGTTTTGTGAATTTTAAGCTAGTTATCAATAATTATTAAGTGTATGGAGGAGATTAAATCTCCACAAATATTCCATAATATTCTTAATAGTAATCATAGGTCAAAAGTTGAGATTTATCTCAAAAGTAGTGATGTCATTTTTTCTCTATTAATTAAATTGAATAATTAAGAAAATGGCATATCAACCAGAGTTATGATTTTTTGGGCATATTATATTATTAGGTTATGGTATTGGCTCATGGTATTGTAAAAAAAACCTATTTACAAGTTAATAATTTCCATGGTAAAGTGGATTTAAATATATGTGGTCAAGATTCTTGTTACATGTTTTTTAAATGCAACATTATGTATGTTTAGTATATATATTCGTGATAGTGTTAATTTATAAGTTATTTAATTAGTATTTATATATCATTATAATTAGATAGTGTGAATAAAGGCTTAGAGGTTGGTGATTTGCACAGGAAATTACTAGCCATTTAATTACCAACTTATAATGTTTAAATTTGAATAATAAATATTTATTTTTCAATATTATTAGAAAAACTATTTTTCAAAAATTGGATTGGACCATAATGTAAAGATCTTATTACAAGATAATTCCATATGGATAATTCACTTGCATATTTTATGCCAAAATTTGTGGATATTTACCATAGTTAATTCCTATCATAATATAATTTCATATGGATAATTGCCTCACATATTTTATGCCATAATTTGTGGATATTTACCATAGTGACTTCCTGCCATAATTAATTAAGTATATTCATGAATAATGGATAGGAATAAGATATAGATAAATATATTTATCAGGAATTACTCCTCACCATTATTTATGTTTCCGTTAGAACTTCTGGAGGTAAAATATAAATATGTAGACTTATTATTGGTTACTACTCGCTAAAAGAAGAATTGATTTATCCACTTCACATCTCAATTTATTGGTTCCCCTTAAAGCATTATCATAAGATTCTATTTGTCTATTAACCACTTTTAATTTAGCTAACATTTGTTGGCAATGTTAAAGGCAAACATTAAATATGACAATGAAGCTTTCCTAAAAGGACATGTAGGAGAAGGGACAAGCACCATGATTAATAAAGAAGAAGAAAAAACAAGAAGCAATATCAAAAGCCAAGGAACCAT
>APFE031014794.1:0-58007 GCA_000404065.3 Pinus taeda
ATTCAAATTGCGATTGACGTTGGGAATGATTCGCAGCTCATATGGTACTATTATCTATGTCTGAGTTTATTCCTTTTGTGTGAATTGTTGTTTGGCCATTCTTTCTATTATTGAATATGTGAATGTGTTTAAATAGTATACTTTATACTTTCCACTATTGGATGTTTACAGTTTGTTATTCTTTCAATCATGCATGTATCAGTAATATAAAAAGAGAAGTGTAACAATGCGTTTGTCAATTACTTCATTCAACTATTTGAACGAAGAAATTATCATTTAAATGAATGTCTTTGTTTATTGAATAGTGTCATCTATATGCCTATCAGCGAACACAGATCACTAAACATTGCACTTAAGAATAGAAGCTTCCCACGATAAAATAGTCATTTACGTTTTGCTCATAGAATAAGTCCTCCATTTATTATCACTTATTAGAAAACCAATCATTCATCCACCCCCTTTTATTCATTACTGGGAAACTGGTCCCATTATCTCCAGTTGGAGCCACCATCCCAAATGGAAAAGGAGCTGTATTAAGGTCCGGACCGGGTGGTTATCCCCCGATGTTGATGTAACGATTTTCGGGGCATCAACAGGAACATAAAGGATGACCTGCATGACATGGGTTGCTAGGGAGCGATGAAACAGAGAGGACAAGAGCTGAGTGGATGAAGCCTGTTTGTCAAGCGTAGTCAGGGGGGGATCTGAGGGAGAAGGAGGGAAAAACCTAGCTACCAAGACTAGGGAAAAAGGCCATGTCAGGAGTAATGAAAAGTATGAAAGTTTTGAGTGTATGCATTCAAACTGATGAAATTTCTTGTGTTATTGTTTTAGGTATTATAATAACCAGGGTGCAACACATCTTGGAGGTCTAGATCATGCATTGTGCAACAGTAAGCAAACCTACAGTGGAGAAGGGTTCAGGCGAAGAAGAATGCAGTTGGGACAAAGACAACATGGTTAAAGAAGGAAAAGAGGAGGCTAAACGAGGCAACATAGGAACTGGGAAGGCATGGAAAAGGACCTCGAGGGGGGGGGGGCGAGGGATGCAACGTCCAGTAGAGGCCAAAGCAAATGAGGAAGGAAGTCTAGAAAGGATCATATGCAAACTCTCATCAGCACTTACATGGCTGGCAACCCACCAGAGGTAAGAGCTCAAATAGCCAGGTGGGAGAGGGAACTCAATGACAGCATCACCAACCAGGACATAGAGACAGAAGAGTGGGAAGCCATGGTGCAAGACCTGGGGAACACCCGAGGCCAGCATACTCTCTTTTCGCAAACAATCCAACAATACTGGGTTATGAAGAACATAGTAGCCCAAGTTATGACACTAAACAAGGAACATGATTTAAACAAGGAACATGAGGTACAGGAGGACGCCAAAACAAAGGAGCCTAGCAGGAAGGATCTCCACAGGGAGATAATAGTAGTTCAGATACAAGTCTACCGAAACAATTTTGCTCTAAGCAAGATAGAGCAAAGTCTACAGGACATGAGGAGAAGTGAGATGCCAGGGTCTAATGCGAAAGCCCCAGCTCTGGTGGAGTCCTTGGATGAGTGAAATGGGTTTCTAGTTAGAATTTTGTTATATGTCGATTAGCCTTTACATTCCTAGGTTGATGTTTATTATAGATAGAACAACAAATGTTGCATGGATGGTGTAAAAAGACCTATTTAATTTTTTTACATCTTTTAACGCTGACAGGTGGCCAACCTGGTTTCCTATGGGCAAGTTGAGGCCACTTGTTACTACTATGAAAAACATGTTAGTGGTTGGATAATATTAATAGAGAAAGTACTACCAACTCCTCTTTCCTTCAATCCTTTCTAAGTTGAGTCAACTATGATACAACCAAATCATAAAAACAAGGGACTAGTAATTTTGCACTACTTTGTAAAACTATGTAATGGGACAACGTCGATCATGTCTTTTGACAGAGGTCTCCTTAGCATGCTCCACATGATATTTTTGTCTTTTAAGGCTAAAAGAAAATCCTCTATATCCTTGGAGCATTTTTTTTTGAAATAGTGAGTCTCCTATTCATGTCATTGTGGTTGGATCTAAATATTGTATGGTTGATCTAGTTGTAACTATTGTAGAAAGATTAGTAAATTGAAGGAAGCTCCAAATTTTTAATGTAGAATCTACAATATTCTCAAGTTCTCTAGCTTGCATTCATAATTGAGAGAAGCTCCATGTTGCTAATGTAGAATCTACAATTTTCTCAAGTGCGCTAGCTAGCATTGGGGTGAGGCTGCTCTCAAATCCTTTGAGAGGAATAATGTAATTTATGTTGCACATAGGCTCAAATCCTCTCTTATGATATTTTCGGTGTAGCGCATATGTGAGATAGGAAGGGCTAGTATTTGAGCATAAAGTTGCAAAGGTAATATAACACTGTCTAAGATGGATGTGGTTGCATATCATTGTTTTATTGCTACAAAAATTTAAGCACAAGAACAAAATGATAATTTGTGCGAGGGGCCTTCATAAAATGCTCTTGAAATTTTGAAGGATTCTAAGGCCTCATTGGGGAACCATTCAATGGATTCCTGGCAAAAATGGCATTCCATGATGTGACACCTCTTACCCTCTGTCATACACATCATGTGACATATTTGATACCTTTCCTTTACCATACATGTATATGAGGTTAGATCCCAAGAAAAGCATTGGAATCAACTATAATTTCAACTATTTGATGAAGAATAATCTTCCCTCTTGCAGAACTAGGGGAATAGTTGTATGATTCTCTACTTGCCTTTTGCATCTGAGAACAAACCTTAAGGGTCGCTTCATAAGGTTCGTTGCAGGCATACATTTTATCAACATTTTCCATAAATAGACACTTGGTTTTGCTATTGATATGAAAACAAAATGATTTAGCCACACAACTAATGATTGCATACATGGTCACAAGTGGAAAGGTAGAGGAAACATTATGGTTGAATCTAGTGACAAGGTAGTCAATGTGGAATATCTTTCTGGTTGTAAGTGATTTGTTTTTGGAGGCCTTGTACTTGCCCTAGCATGAAGTATAAATAAGAATAAAGTTGTCTACAATTTGCACACTAGACTAGAATAGAGTGACACTACATGCAAACAATTTAGAATAACTACTTTTGACAATCCAAAGTGAGGAAAAACAGTCATATCTACATTCTTAGATTAGAATCAATTGCAAAAGCTTGTTACTGATTTTATCCAACCCAATAACTCACTAATCGTTAGGTTTTCGTGCATCGACAATAGTATAGGATTGCACATTGTAGGATTACAACACCCGCAGGTGCTGTAAAAATCTCAATGGAAATTTTAGATATTCACTCTACAAATCTCATTCCTGAGATTTTTCAAGGATATTTAAGTAGCATGTTTAGGAATGAAAAAAACAAAGATACAATGAAACCCATACCTCTTGTTAAAAAAAAATTCGCAGAGAGGCAGAGGGATGTGACTTTCGCAAAGTTGATTTTGCGCAACTAGATTTTGCACAACTATTACAGAGAATTAAAAAAAAACAGTATTCACTCATGGCAACAAGATACAGTAAAACAGAGTAAGCTTGGAGCAACAATACAACTTAGGATTAACTTCTAATTCATGAAAAATACATTCATATTTTGCACAACTATTATAGAGACTTAAAAAAGCACAGTATTCACTCATGGCAAAAAGATACAGTAAAACAGAGTAAGCTTGGAGCAACAATAAAACTTAGGATTAACTTATAATTCATGAAAAATACATTCATATGAGACTGCGGCTCATTCACCAAGTAAAAACAAGATTTTCAGAGATTTTCACTTCATGCGGAATAACACACAGTAACTATTGTTTTCACATGGCCATCAAGTTTTTTTCCACCATTTTCTCCTAAGATACTCTTACTCTCTTTCACTCTAACATGAAAAATGACTTTTACATACATATTTTTCTCAACATACAAATTTTAATTAATACATGACAGAGAAAATAATTAATACATTGTTGTTATTGTTGAGTGTGGACAGTAATCGCACAGGGGTTTGTGGAGTGTGGGCAATAGTCACAGAATGAGTGCTTGCCCACATCTATCTACCAAAATACATTAAATGCCTTAAATTCTTTGCTATGTTGCGGAATGGTTCACACAGTACTTTTGTTCTAGCTTCAATCCTTCCATCTTCAAATAGAGATGCAACCTGAAAAAATACTTCTGACAAGTATGGCTGCTATAAGGGTGTTTATTGAGGTGGTTGGGATTATTATTTCCAACACTCCCCCTTAATCACAATTTCCTCCATTGAAAATTCCCAAATAGTTTCTGAGATAAAAAAAACTTTCACATGCCAATGGCTTTGTGAAGATATCAACAAATTGTTCCTGTGACCTGGAGTGCTGAAAACAATTTCATAATTGTTAATCAAATCTCTAATAAAATGGTATTTAGCATCAATATGCTTGGTCCTCTTGTGAAAGACAAAATTCTTTGACAATGCGATTGCCAGGGTGTTGTCAGAGAAAGTAGTTGTCATTCCCTCTTGGTCATGATGAAGATCCCTCAACATCCTTCTCATCCAAACTACTTTACAGGATGTTGTTGTTACTGTGACATATTCAACTTCTGTTGTTGATAGTGACAGTATTGGTTACTCCTTGGAGGTCGATGAAATGGCTCTGGAACCCAAATGAAAACATATCCTGATGTGCTCTTTCTGTCATCGAAACTTCTTGCCCAATCACTATCAGTGTAACCAACCAGCCTGAAATCACCTTTTGCTGTGTAAAAAATGCCATATTATTTTGTCCCATTGACATACCTTAGAATCCCTTTCGCTACTTTCCAATGTGTCTCCTTGGGTGTCTCCATGTACCTTAACACCAAACTTACTACATACATTATATCTGACCTAGTGGTGGTCAAATAAATCAAGCTCCCTATCATGTTTTTGTATAATGTTGGATTGACATTGCTATTGCAATCTTCTTTTCTCAACTTCAACCCCATGACAGTTGGATTTGGTGCGGCTTGTTGTTCTGCATTTTAAACTTCTCCAAAATGTCTACCACATACTTCGTTTGAGAGATAAAAATGTCATTTTTTGTTTGCTTCACTTCTATGCCCAAATAATATCTTAACAAGCCAATGTCGATCATTTCAAATTCACTCTTCATGACTTGTTTGAAATGAGCAATAAGGAAATCATCACTGTTTGTAAAAATTAAATCATCTACATATAAGACAACAAAGAGAATCTTATCATCGCTCTCTTTGATGTAGAGAGTGGGTTCAGCGTCACATTTGTCGAAACCATTGTCCAACAAGTAGGAATCTATCCTACTATACCATGCACGCGATGCTTGCTTTAGCCCATAAAATTTTTTCCTCAATCGATACACTTTGTCTTCTTGGCTTTCAACCTCATAACCACGCAATTGCATAACATACACTTCCTCTTTCAAGACCTCATTCAAGAACGCTTATTTTACGTCCATTTGATACACTTTCCATTTATGTTGCGCGACCATTGCCATAACTGCGCACACGGTCTCCATCCTCGCGACTGGCACGCACGTCTCCGCGTAATCTCTTCCATGATGTTGCTTGTATCCTTTGACAACTAGCCTTGCTTTGTGCCTTTCAATCTTTCCCTTAATGTTGCTTTTCATCTTATAGACCCACTTCACTCCAATGACATTTTTTCCTTTCGGAAGGTTCACTAACTCCCATGTGCCATTCCTTTCTATTGCTTATATTTCTTCCTCCATTGCCACAACCCATTTTTATTCCTTTCCTGCATCTTCAAAATGGATTGGGTCATGTACATGAAAAATAATGCAAATAAGGAATTCAGAACAACACTGCCATCAACTTCTTCTTGCTCAAAAATTTCATTTAAATTTCTGAATTTTGGTCTTCTTTTGCTTGCTGAAGATGGGCTTGACATGTCACTAGGTGTTTTGATTTGCGGCGTGCTTGCAGAAGCACTTGCTTGGTTGCCCAAAACTGTCATATTATTTGTTGATGGTGTTGCCTGCTGCCTGCTTTGTTATGCTTGAATAGGAGCAGAGGGAGTCACCGTTGAGGAATTACATGTTGTTGTTAATTCCTCTTTGTCCTCATGTCGTATACATGCTTTGACATTGACTGTCTTCTCTAAACTTCCATCCCATGCTTCCTCTTCTATGAACCGCACATCTTTGCTGATAACTTTCTTGGTTGATGGATTGTAGAGCTTGTATGCCTTGGATTCATCACTGTGTCCAAAAATATACATTTCTCCCCCTTACTATCCAACTTCTTCCTCAACTCATCGAGGACGTGTGCATAACCCACACATCCAAAAAATCTCATGTGAGTGACACTATGCTTTCTTCCACTCCATGCCTCTTGAGGAACTATGTTCTAGACATTTTTTGTTGGAAATCTATCAAAGATATATGCTGCACAAGTGACAACTTCAGCCGAATAATCATTTGACAAATGCTTTGCCTTCAACATACTCCTTTCCATTTCCATAATGGTCCTATTCTTTCTTTCCGCTACACCATTTTGTTGAGGTGTATACCTTGTAAATTTCTTGTGAATTCCATGCTCCTACAAAATAGAAGGAAGTCATTTGAGATGTATTCTCCACCTTTTCCAGTCATAAGGACTTTGATGTAGTGTCCACTTTGCTTCTCAACAAGAGCTTTGTATTGGTGAAAGCGCTCAAACACTTCACTTTTATGTTTCAGGAGAAAGACCCATGTCTTCCTTGTGTAGTCATCTATGAAGGTCAATAAATAGTGGCTGCGACCAATTGATGGTGTCTGCGTTGGTCCACATAAATATAAGTGGACAATCTCCAAAGGTGCCTTTGCCCTTACTGACTTTCCAACTGGAAATGTCCCTCTATGTTGCTTGCCCAAGATACATCCTTCACACAGGTTGTCCATTATTTCTATGAGCGGTAGTCCCTTCACCATGTCTTTCCTATGGAGAAAATTCAAATCTCCAAAGTTGAGATGTGCAAATATCAAATGCCATAACCAGTTTTCAGCTTTGACCTTTTCTTGAAAGTTTACTTGTGTGGCAAATTCCTCTTTTCTTCCATTCTCTTGTGAGCTCATTGAGAGTTGTGCTTGTGTACCTTCTTCCTTCAAATATGATTTTAATTTTAGGGGAAACATTCTATTGTTTGTCATATGAACCTTTGCAATGAGCTGTCTCCTTAGAGCCCTATCCAAAATTGTGCATACATCATTCTTGAAAAAAACATTGTAGCCCTTTTGCATGAGTTGTCTAATGCTTATGAGGTTATGCTTCAGACTGGGGAAAAAGTAAACATCTAAGATGTACTTCTTCTCCCCCTTCTTTGTTAGGATATTAACTCTTCATTTTCCCATGACAGAGACTTTTCTATCAGTCCCTAATGTCACTTCATATTTCACACTTTCATCTAGATTGGAAAACATTTCTATGTTTCGTGACATTTGGTTGTTGCACTCTAAATCTAGATACCATATATTACTTTGTTTTTCTTGTGCTACATTACAAGCTAAAAACATGCTATCATGGTTCTGATTTTCTTTTATGAAATTTACACTTGGTTTGTTACACAGCGGCTTCACTAGAGGAGCAATACCATACCACGTGAGTTCATATTGGGGGATATATATTGAGGAAAAAATGGCATAATATATTAGGGGGTATATAGGGGGTAAAGGGTTTTTATATTGGAAGGTATAAAAAATGGAGCTCAAAGTTAATGAAAAAATATAGAGGGCTATAAAAATGTTAATGAAAAAATTGATACATACAATATCTAGTAGAAGTAGGGTTTTTTAAATTGAGAAGGTGTATTAGGCTTGTATTGGTAGGGGGTTAAATAATTCAATTTTTAGGAGTATTTTCCAATATGTAGTCAAATTAGGGGTATTGTTTAATATGCCACGAACACATGTGATAGGTTAGAGGTTCATTGAGTGAAGCCCCCGTGGTTTGTTACTTATGTCATATTTCTTATTTCTACATTCATTTGCATAATAACCATACTTATTACAGTTATGACATTGAACTTGAGATTTATCATTGCTCTGACCTTGTGCATTATTTTGGCTTGGGCCGTGACTTGGATTTTGATTGTTGTCTGTTCCATTTGAGCTTGAAGGCCTGCTGCTTCCACCTATGTGTGGGCTTCTTCCTCTTCCTCTATCATATGATCTTCCTCTGCCGCGACTTTGACCAAATGATACTTGTGTCTTGAAGGCATGCTTCAATGAGGAGCTTGTTGCTCTATTTAGTCTATGTTCATGAGAAATCAGCAATGCATTAAGCTCATCTACTGAGAACTATGAGAGATCATTTGTCTCTTCTATGGCCACAACAATGGCATCAAAAATTGGTGGCAAACATCTAAAAACTTTCTTGACTATTCTTCTTTCCTCTAGTGTCTCACAATGAGACCTAATTTGAGTAACTAGCCCACTTACATGTGTAAAAAACGAGTCTACATTCGCAAATTCTTTCATACAAAGTGTTTCAAAGTCTCTTCTCAACATTTACAACTTTGTTGTCTTGACTTTTGCAATGCCTTGATAGGCTATCTAGCGGGTGTCCCATGCTTGCTTGGACTTCATAGTTGTTGCAACCCTTGGAAAAATACTTTCATGAACTGCTTGGTAAATATAGAATAGGGCTTTTGAATCCTTCTTCCTATTTCGTGCAGTAGAGACTTAGAAAAACACAGTGTTCACTCACGTCAAAAAGACACAGTAAAACATAGTAAGCTTGGAGAAACAATAAAACTTAGGATTAACTTCTAATTCATGAAAAATACATTCATATGAGATTAAGGCTCATTCACCAAGTAAAAACAAGACTTTCAGAGATTTTCACTTCAACGAGAGAGTAACACACAACATAGTAAAACACAGTAACTGTTGTTTCATGCGTCCACCAAAATTTTCTCCACCATTTTCTCGTGAGAGACTCTCTAACTTGCAAAATGACGTTTACATAAATATTTATCTCAACATAAAATTTTAAATTAATACATACATGACATTTACATACATATTTATCTCAACATACAATTTTAAAATAATACATACATGAATTTTACATACATATTTATCTCAACATACAATTTTAAATTAATAAATACACAACAAATAATTAATACGTTGTTGTTGTTGAGGTTGGAAAGTAATTGGGAAGATGTTTGTGGAGTGCGGAAATAGTGGGGGAATGAATGTTTGCCTACGTTTATTTACCAAAAGACATTAAATGCGTTAAATTCTTTGTTGTGTTGCGGAATGGTTCGCATAGCACTTATGTTCTAGCTTCAGCCCTTCCATCTTCAAACACAGCAACCTGCAAAAATACTTTTGACAAGTATGGTTGCTATTAGGGTGTTTATTGCGATGGTTGGGATTATTATTTCCAACACCTCCAGTTCCAAGGTTTGGGTTTTGTGGGAAATATGTGTCAATTGGGCACTCTAGAATTTCTACCCCTTCTTTTACCGTGGTAAATCCCACATTGGACTTGAAGCCTCTATTTTGAAGCTTTAACCCATTTTATACCAGGATAAAGGAAAATACATCCCCTAACCCCTCTTGGGATATTGGGTGCCATTATTTTGTGGCTTCCCGTGGCCAAAACGCGTTGAAGATGGCTCAGGCTTCTTGGATTTCTTAACATTCAAATAAAAAGAGGAGTCATGCCCCATAAGGCTTTCTGAGAACATTTTTCATCAAAGATGGGTAGTCCTCTAGCTCCCCCATTTTAACGTATATAAAAAAAAAAACCCTAGAAATACGTTCAAAGCTTGCTACACACTCAGATTTGCAAGTAAAATGTGTCCTCCGTTGGGCCCCCATTTTGAATAAAAAGAGAAAAAACCCTAGAAATATGTTCAAAGCTGGTTACAAACTCATATTGCAAGTAAAATATAAACAAGAACTTCCTAGAAAATGGAGAATTGAACCACTATATTTTGATTGTAGGAAATAACAAAATGTTTCGAAAGCTTGTTTCTGAAGAAGTAGATTAAAGATATTAGGTAAATACCTATCCTCTATGCACACAATTGAAGGCATTCACTTTTTAGATAAAATTGGCACAACCAATATATTTTATATTATATCATGAATGAGGAAAATTACACACATATTGATACAATCAATAGTCTCAAGATAGGAATTCTATCTTGGACGTACACTAGTGTGGTTGAGAGATTCTCTCAACCATACACTAAACTAGGAGAAACTAAATTCCTATTATATAGGAACAAACTCCTCAAATGGAGAATTACAACCATAGAAAAGAAGGAATTAATTATTTCCAGCTCCCCCCTTTAATGACTACTTGTCATGATAGTCAAATCCACCACCATCAGGTGAATTGCATGTACAAAACCTCCAAAAACACAATCCGCCGCCCTCGGAAAGATCCACAACTTCTTTGATCCCACGGATCACCTTGAAGGTGAATTGGCGCGATCTTGAATGTAAAACCCACGCCCATTGGCGCGATTAATGGCCTAACAGACGCAACAGTTGGCCTTCCTGGCGCTGTTGTCAGCGCGAAAAGCGTGCCAATCCCCTTCTACTCAGAAAAAATCATCTGAGTCCGAGCCAGGTGTTCTACAGTCCACCTGCTCAATTGAGCACAAAGCTCTCATGTACACACAGCCACAAAGGCACCTCAAGCCAAATAGGAGATTCAGCCACAAAGGCACCTCAAGCCAAATAGGAGATTCAGCCACAAAGGCAATCTGCCACCACCGGGCAAGTTCGATTTACCACCACCGGAAAATATGCCAACTTCAATATGCCACCACTGGGCAAGTCCGATTTACCACCACTGGGCAAATCCACCAACTTCAATATGCCACCACCGGGCAAGTCTGATTTACCACCACTAGGAAAATCCGCCAACTTCAATATGCCACCACCGGGCAAATCCTATAGCCACTAAGACTCTATAGAAGGTTTCTGGCTCACCACCAACCATCACATTACAGTGACAAAATATGGTTTCAGGCTAACCATAAACCATTACAAAGTGGTTTTAAGATCACCACGAACTTTCAAATGCCTTTACAAGGCTTACATTCCATACTTCAACATTTGGAGTTTCTGGGTACATACAATGACTATTACAACATGCTAGGGAGTCTATTCCACAAACCACACTAACTCAAACAAACATCTACTTTGTTGTCCACCATAAACATTGTCGCTGAACCTTTACCTCATCTGTGAGAGGTCCACTGATAAAGAAACCAGAACATAGGCACTCACAGCCCCACGAAGAGAACACAACTTTCCCTTCAAGAACAGTTTTCAAGCATACTGCCTTATGCTTGCTAACAACCTGCAACATTATCTCGATCATCCTCCAATATTTGACGTAACTGTCATGTCTTCTCATATCTGGTAATAAATCATTCTTGCAAATATATTTGTCTATTGTTGGAATGGAAATTCCAACATAGATTTACATTGGTGACACTAGTTTTCCAAGCTAAATGTCACAACAATCTAATTCTTTTAACCAGATTTACATAAATGCATTTACATGTTAAGTTGATCAGTCCTCAACATGAATTCATTTTATTTCATCAAAGGAGATAAGTTGAAACTTTTAGTTTCATATTTACCCCATATAGAAACATAATCACATCAAGGCACAAACCTCCATACACAGACTCTATCGGTCCACTCCATTGGAAATCCAATCCTCTTTCACTTGCAACTCGACAAAAAAAATCACAAGCAATTATGGATTTGTTTTTAATATGCCCAAGCATAAACTACTTTATACTTAGCTAGAACTCTTGCAGAATCTTGCTTTGAACCAACCCGTCGCCCTGCATGACTTGTAGCTACACCACAGAAAACGATGCATGTCATGGTTCCCAAAAAAAATACTGGAGATCCGCAATTGAAATACTGCTTCCCATCACAGCCTGCTATTGCCACATGAAACATGTTTCCATGTTTTTTTCTCTTATCCAGGCCATCGTAAAACAACATGACTCATTCTATGTAGCCTTTTCCCTGGCGATACAGGTCGCAACAGTATGATTGGACATCGTATGCTGCAATTTCACGACCACAATAATCTGCTAATATTGCCAGCTCAATGGCACCACCCCATTTTTTAGATCCAGTATCCATGCACAATACTCTTCATTTTGTAAAAAAAAAAAAATAATCCTAAAAGCACTCTACTGATCTCAGAGAACAAAAGTCATTCAAATGAGTTCAAGAAAAATTTCCAGGTACCTGCCACCTTGGCTTCTCAAGCATGAAATCGTGGACTGTACTAATCTAGCAATACACGAGAACAAATCGAATAATATCAATACCCCACAATCTATTGATGATGAAGAGAATATATGTATATTGTATATACACTTCTCATTCCTTCCTCATAAAAATGCTGAGAAAATTTATAACCAGACCCTGCTAAAAAAAAATATATGCATATGATGACGACAACCGGATTCTAAGATTCAGATCTGCAGATATCTAAGAGTCAGCTGACCTTTAATTTCTTCGGTTGGGAGCTGAAAAGTAAATTTCATTCACTGGGATTAACAAAAAAAGCCCGACGAACAACCGCATCTGGCTTGGTCCTTACATCTCTTGCACTTCCACTTCCAACTATGTACATTTCATTGAATCCTCTATCTCCTAGAATGTTGCGGGAATATATAGCGGAGCATCTAGGTGCAAAGCGGAACCTCCTCTCAAGGCAAAAGAGCCATAGATTTCTTCAAATGATAAATCGACTATAGCCTTGCTGCCGCGTGATCTCAACCTCGACCAACAGCTCTTCAGGCTCAACCACCCTAACTACGAGCTTGTGCACAGATCAACTCACCACGTTCTGGTTTGCACGCGGCAGGACCACAACAGGCACGCCAGCAAGAACAATCATTAACGCCATGTCTTTTCCCAAACGCACCCATGGGCCACCATGGATCTGCCTGCCAGCTCCATGATTTAAGCAGAGTTGTCAGATCTCGGCCTCCGAGAGTTGGACTTGTTTAGCTTATCTGCTCTCTTTTGTGTCCAGCAGCTGTTGGATTATATCATCCCCCGAGAAATCACTTTGATTCAATCAATCAACAAGCTGGATCTCTGTGGATTTCTCCAAATTCTCCTTCCCTTCCATGCCGATGGCTCCGCTCAGAGTCACCATGGTGTAGTTGAAACATGATGAAATTTTTCCATCAGTTCTTTGTAGTGCTTGACTCCGCATGAAAAGCGTCAGGAAGGATCATATATGTGTTTAAAGAAAGCCTTCAGAATTGGTAGCTTTGTATCCAATGGAATACTTGTATCATCCTCAACAGTGTTGAGGCCTCGAAGAACCAAACAGAATATGCATACAAGATTTCGAAGTTCGGGTCCTTATTGCTAGAAAACGAAGGCGAAGCTCCGGGAGACCCTCTGCAACATAGTGAAACAGAAATCCAGATCCGGTTCCGACGGGATCTGCTTCAGCGCATGCGTTTGCGCGATTTTCATCCTCACCAGAGATGGCACATCCTCCAGATGCTTCAATAACACTTTGATGCTTCCCATTCTTTGATCACACAACTCCCGCAAGAAAAATAACTTTCTAGAGATTGAATCTCAGGGAAAGTGTGGCCGAGAAAAGCTTCAAATTTGAATCTTCCATGGCTTCAAACCAATCTATTCTTTATCTGCAAACCTGTATTTGACCAAAAAAAAATTCATGTCCCATTCCTTAAAAGCCCCCTTCCTTTTGTCTTCACTATCTATCTATAGTAACGATCTGAATGCAGGGGTTCAGGTGTTGCTATTTCATAGGCATGTCTTCATTAAGAAAGCTGCACCGTCCCCTGCTTCATTGCTTTTTGCTCACATGAAACTGCCCACGAACACATCAGCGTCAAATGTAATATCATCAATCCTCGAGAGCGTACAAATCTTCTCCAGGTGCGCAAGTTAGAGGCACCGTAACACACTTCTTCGATCTTCCCCAGCCTTCATCGGCTCCATCATGACTTCCTGCCATCGGTCCAGGCTTGCGTTGCCTGGGTTGAGTACTCGACTATGGCACGTATCCACCACTATTACAATCGAGAGCGACTCCACAACGGTATCTCCATCGACCCACGATGATGGACAAACAAAAGTAGTTTATTTCTCTATGCCCAGGACGAGCCAAGCCTAGGAGGGGCCAGGCCCTCACAGGCTCTGATACCAAGATAAAATTGGCACAACCAATATATTTTCTATTATATCCTGAATGAGGAAAATTACACACATATTTATACAATCAATAGTCTCAAGATAGGAATTCTATCTTGGACGTACACTAGTGTGGTTGAGAGATTCTTTCAACCATACACCAAACTAGGAGAAATTAAATTCCTATTATATAGGAAAAAACTCCTCAAATGGAGAATTACAACCATAGACAACTAGGAATTAATTATTTCCAACTTTTTTATGGAATGTTAAAGAAGAGGAATCAAAGGAATATAAATTCACTACACAAGGAACAAGAGAAGAGATTGGCACTTACACTCAAAATTCCATGAAATTACCCCAGAGAAAAGAATTCCAAGGCCTTTACCTTGCTCATGCAGTTGTGATCATCTAGCCAGAAGGGACCATTCAATTAATGGGTTGTGGCCTTTGAGAATGAAGATAACTAAAATTATGCAAGTGCACACCTATGTCCCGCATTCCATCAAAAAATATTTCAGCCATATCTAATTTTGCTCCAATTGGCGGTAGATGAACCAGGGGAAGTCTGTGTGTAGTAAATAAATGTCCACCTGAGTTCTTTTTTCTTAAATTATATATCGAGACATTTAAAATATTTTTATTTTTTATTTTTTCAAAATAAATACGTAATTTTAATTTTTTAAGATGAAACATTTATTTTGCCTTTAAAAATTGTCTTAAAAGGAACCTCAATGTAGTAGTTACAGAACGATCCCCCACAGGCGATTTGTTGTAGGTCGTAGAATAACTGCTGAATGGTGATTCCAAAGAAAGGAGGGTATTTATTACAGTCCCATTACGAGGGTATTGATTCATTTCCTATGTCTAGTCTTAGTTTTTGTGGTGATGGATAGAGGAAAATATTCTCGTCGATCTCCACCGATGTGTTGGAGGTGAAACACTTCGACAACGAAGAAATGTCAGAAAAATGACGACGCCCTTCTCAGCAAATTCCATGCCGTTCCAGTTCCATGTGTCAGCTTTCATTGGGAGGGAGGACGATGAAATGTAGTGCAGCCATTCGAGACGATGAATAGAGTTTGCCCAGTCAAACCCGACAAAAATTAACTTCGACAAAAGAACACCTTTGATGTCTTTTCGCCACCCACATCTATCAGTAATACAATTGCATTGATATAGATCATGATACATCCGCCTCTCGCATCATTCTCACAGCTCTGAATAAGGCCACGTTCTAAGATGCAGTCGCGGACTTGGTCTTCCTCTTTAGGTACTTCATTTATGAGTGGTGACCTCTTCATGTCATTTCTCATCGTAGGGATCAGTGAAATTTTAGCACAAAATCAGAAGAAGAACTTTAAAGCCTAAGTACACTATTTGAGTTTAATGCATAAGCGCACTATGAATTTGAGCTTCCGTATTGTAAAAAAGACCTTCATATTATTATATTACACAGCTTCTGTATTGTAAAAACAACAACATATTATTTGCTGAAGGCGTCTATATCAACCATGGGAAGATGTACTCGTGTTGACTTCTAGAGATTTTTTATAGATGGATAGCTAGGCTTTGATATTCTAAGAGCCTCCTTGAGCAGCCTATGACCCTCTCTCGTGCGGCATCTTGATTTTCGCCTCCCCGGGTTATATGGATTCAAATCAACACATATTACAATATTACAATCTCTATCCAACTATTTCATTTTATATGGATTCAAATCAACACAGATTAAAATATTACAATTGTTGGAGGATTTTTCTGGTAAAATCCCAAAAACAAACAATTAACTGAATACAGAGCAATGCTTTGTTTTTCTCCTCAGGATATTTTGCATAGGGAAGCAAATAAAATTTTTGAGAACAAAAATTTTTCACACCAATAAAACCTTTATATTCATTAATGAAAATCTTGATACATATTTCCTCCTCTTCCTCAGAGGGATTTTCCAAGAACTTTCACCAAAAACAAAATTGCCGTGCCTCTTTTACGAATGATTTTACACTGCTGTGTAAAATATTCTTTCACTGCTGTAGAATAAAAATTCTTACATTGATTTACTGCTGTAAAAAAAAACTTTCACATTCACCCAAGAACAATTTCTTACATGCCTTGTTGGTTTTTCACATCGCATTTAAACAAAGTTTTCATTTATGTTGTTGCTCCACACCATAGATTTAATTATGCATTTCAATTCATATACTCCTCAAGAATTCGCACTGTCGTGCATTGATTTCCCTGTTATTTCTTCTGCATCCGCGAGCCCTTACTTCCCTGGTTTTCTATTCGCTGCAACAAAAACCAAGTTGCTTTTCCACCCGTGTGCAATGATAATACAAAGTCAACACCAAAACAAAACTATATGGCGTACATACCATATGGGTTAAAAATAAAAATATTACATGCCGTAAAAACTTTAAATACTTTACCTAAGACTATGACAAAGTATTAAATGCATTAAATGAAACGTGCGACAAAAACCAAAATTAATGTTATGGCAGGTTGATGAAGATCCATGTCCGTTGACTTGATCAGACGCAATTCGAGTCCTACAGCCACACAACCCAAACGAAGTTTAGTGTCCAGGGAATGGGTGGTTTTGTGTTCGTACATAGGACGCGTGTCAGTTAGTCGTCGTGTTCGGAGGCCCTCTGACAAATACAACTTTTTGTGAAAAGCGGTGCGAAATGAACTGGTGGTTTTCTGAAGTGGTTTTGCTAGAGTTAATGCGAGTAGTTTGAAATTAATATTTCAACACTCCCCTTTAATTTGAACTGTTGGGCATTCAGTCATACCCAAACATTTTCTCAAAAATTCGAAGCTCTTCTGGTCCAATGGCTTGGTAAAAATGTCTGCAACCTGTTCCTGAGTCCTGCAATGTTCTAAGGCAATTTCTCCATTGCTCACCAATTCCCTGATGTAATGAAAGCTTGTGTCAATGTGTTTGGTTCTCTTATGAAACACTGAATTCTTTGATAATGGAATAGCTGAACTATTGTCACAAAAAATCACTATTGCTTTTGCCTGCTCTTGGCCTAAGCTCCTCAACATCCTTCTCATCCAAACTGCTTGACATGCTGCTGCTGTAGCTGCCACATACTCTGCCTCTGCTGTAGACAATGCTACAATGGACTGCTTCTTAGAAGCCCATGAAATGGCTCCTGAACCCATGTGAAAAACATAACCGAAAGTGCTTTTCCGATCATCTACACTTCCAGCCCAATCACTATCACTGTATCCAACTAAATCTGAACATTCTGAGACAATATATAAGATGCCAAACCTTTTAGTACCTTTAACATACCTCAGAATTCTTTTTGCTGCTTGCCAATGGGCTTCCTTTGGCCTCTCCATGAATCTGGAAATCAAACTAATAGAAAACATTATGTCAAGTCTAGTTGTAGTTAAATACATAAGGTTGCCAACTATGGTCTTGTACAAGCTAGGATCAAAATCCTTGCTGTTGTCCTCTATGCTGAGTTTTAATCCCATTACTGTGGGAGTGATTGCTGCCTTGCACTCTTGCATATTAAATCTACCCAACACTTCATTTACATATCTTGCTTGAGAGATAAAAATTTCATTTTCATTTTGATCTACTTGTATTCCTAAGAAGTATCTCAGCAAACCCATGTCAGTCATTTCAAATTCCTCTTTCATGACTGCTTTGAAATTTTCAATAAGACAAACATCATTGCCTGTGAAAATAACATCATCAACATAGAATACAACAATTAAAATTTTACTATCATTTTCTTTGATGTAGACGGTGGGTTCTCCCTCACATTTTTCCAATCCATTTTCTAGTAGATAGGAATCTATCCTACTGTACCATGCTCTTGGTGCTTGCTTCAGCCCATAAAGAGCTTTCTTCGATCTGCACACTTTGTGCTCTTCACCTTTCTTCTCATAGCCTAGAGGTTGTTCAATGTAAACCTCTTCCATTAACACTCCATTCAAGAATGCTGACTTCACATCCATTTGGTAAACTTTCCACTTATTTTGTGCTGCTATAGATAGCACTGCTCTCACGGTTTCCATTCTTGCAATCGGTGCGAAAGTTTCCTCATAGTCTTTCCCATACCGCTGCTTGTATCCCTTGACAACCAGCCTTGCCTTGTGTCTTTCTATCTTGCCTTCAGCATTGCACTTGGTCTTATAGACCCATTTGACTCCAATGACTTCTTTACCTTTTGGTAGCTCAACCAACTCCCATGTTTTGTTTCTCTCTATGGCATTGATCTCTTCATCCATAACTTCTATCCATTTCTTATCTTTAATTGCTTCTTCAAAATGAATACGATCATCAACATGACAATACAAACCAAATAACGGATTCATTCCTTCATCATAAATGTCACTTAAGTTTCTAAACTTTTTACCTCTTTCATTTGGTGTGCAAGTGCTTGAAGATGCACTAGAATTTCCACTTTGTGGTGTGGTTGGAGAAGCACTTTCATTTCTCCTCAAGGGTGTCGCTTGCTGTCCTTGTGTTGGCGCTGCTGTTTGGGAATGTATTTCAGCCATCTCCTCATCACCTTCATCATGATACAATAAATTTTTAACATTCACTGTTTTCTCTATGCTTCCATCCCAAGCTTCCTCTTCAATGAACTGAACATCTCTGCTCACAAAAAACTTCTTGGTAGATGGGATATACAACCTGTAAGCTTTGGATTCCTCACTGTATCCAATGAAAATACTTTCCCCCTTTGTGTCCACTTTCCTCTAGTTGATCTGGAATGTGGCCTAAGCCACACATCCAACACTTTCATGTGGGTGATCCTTCTTCTCCACTCCATGCTTCTTCGGCACTTTGTTCATTACTGCTTTTGTAGGACACCTGTTCAAAATATATGCTGCACATTTTACAGCTTCAGCCAATAATCATTTGGCAAATGCTTTGCCTTCAACATGCTCCTCGCCATATCCATGATGGTCCTATTCTTCCTTTCAGCAACACCATTTTGTTGTGGGGTGTACCTAGCTGTGAATTGCTTATGAATTCCATTTTCTTTACAAAACCGTAGGAATTCCTTGGAGATATACTCACCTCCTCTATTTGTTCTCAAAACTTTGATATGCAGCCCACTTTGGTTTTCTACAAGTGCTTTGAAATTTCAGAATTTTTCAAACACTTTACTTTTGTTTTTAAGGAAATATACCCAAGTTTTTCTAGTAAAATCATCAATGAAAGTTAGAAAATATTGGCTGCCTACTAGTGATGGAGTTTGCATTGGTCCACATACATCTGAGCGGACAATCTCTAAGGGTGCCTTTGCCCTTATGCTTTTCCCTGATGGAAAACTTTCTCTATGTTGTTTCCCCAATATGCAACCTTGACAAAGGTTGTCTGGTTTCTCTATCAATGGTAATCCTCTTACCATCCCTTTTCTACTCAACAAATTAAGACCTCCAAGGTTGAGATGTCCAAATCTCAAGTGCCACAACCAATTTTCATCCTTTGGCACGCTTTGGAAGCCTCTTGGGTAACTGCTGCAATTACTTCTTTGTTTTTCAAATTTGCCCTTCTTTTGAGATGGAACATCCTATTCCTTGTCATCTTCACTTCAGCAATACATCTTTTACTGGGTGCTATATCCATGATGGTGCATACATCATTCTTAAAGAAAACATTGTACCCTTTATGGACAAGTTGTCCAATACTCAAGAGGTTACATCTCATTCCAGGGACATAGTAGACATCTGCTATGGTTTTCTTTTCACCCTTCTTTGTAAATATTTTGACTTCTCCTTTTCCCATAATAGAAATTTTGCTATCAGTCCCAAGTGTAACTTCTGATTTCACGTTTTGATCTAAGGCAAAAAACAGGGCTATGTTTCCTGTCATATGGTTGCTGCAACCTGAGTCTAAAAACCATAAGTCTTCACTGTTTGTTTCAGCCATGTTACAAGATAACAACACATTATCTTGACTGATGTTTTCTCTAGTGACATTCGCATTTGTTCTATTACCCATATCATGCTGTTTCTTCCTACATTCACTGGCATAGTGCCCATATTTTTTGCAGTAATAACATTGGACATTGGTTTTTTCATACCTTTGTCCTTGAGCATGATGTTGTCCTCTTTGTTGGTTGTTGCCTTGGCTTTGGTTCTGATTCGGATTGCTGCCTCTTCCTTGAGCATTCACTGGAATGTTCCTTCCACGTCTGCTTTGGCTTCTGCCTCTTCCTCTCTTGTTTCCTCTGCCTTGACCTCTTCCTCTTCCAAAGGACATTTGGGTCTTGAAGGCTTGCTCTAGAGATGATTTTTCATTTCTACTCAACCTCTGCTCATGTGTTATCAATGATGCATGGAGTTCATCAACTGAAAAGTTTGAGAGATCCTTTGTCTCTTATATGGTGGTGACAATCACATCAAAATTTGAGGGTAGGACCCTCAATAGTTTCTCCACAATCCTCCTTTATTTATGAACTTCTCCATGAGTCCTCATCTATGTGACCAATCCAATCACATGTGTGAAGAATGAGTCAATATTGTCTGACTCTTTCATGTTTAGATTCTCAAAATCTTTCCTCAGCAACTGTAGTTTTGCTTTCTTCACCTTCTCCATGCCTTGATAGGCTGTTTTGAGAGTTTTCCATGCTTCTTTGGATGTCTTAGTTGCTGCTATCCTTGGAAACACACTCTGGTCCACTGCTTGATACAAAAATACGAGGGCTTTTGAATCCTTCTTCCTACTTCTCTTTAATAGATCTTTCTCTGCCTGAGTTAATCTATTAAACTCATTTTCATCTGCTAGTTCTTCAAAACCATCTTGAACTAATTCCCATAAATCTTGACAGGCAAACAGGGCTCTCATGGTTATTTCCCAATAGTCATAGTGTTTCCCATTGAACTGTGGGAATTGAGGATTAAACATACCCATGCTGGTGCTGGTGTTGGCCTTTTTAGCACTCTTTAACTATGCTTCTAAATCCTTGACTGTGCATTTAAAATACTCACTGTTTCTTCAGCAGTAACACAAAAAAAACTTTGAGGAATACCTGGATATTTTTATCTGAGACTTCACTTTGCCGGAGAAGATTTACTGCTGCAACAAAAGGAACCTTCCTTCAGATTCTTTACACCTTCAAAGAGCGTAGATCTGCTCTGATACCACTATTGGAGGATTTTTCTGGTAAAATCCCAAAAATAAACAATTAACTGAATACAGAGCAATGCTCTATTTTTCTCCTCAGGATCTTTTGCACACGGAAGCAAATAAAATTTCTAAGAACAAAGATTTTTCACACCAATAAAACCTTTATATTCATTAATAAAAAGCCTGATACATATTTCTTCCTCTTCCTCAGAGGGATTTACCAAGAACTTTCACCAAAAACAAAATTATTGTGCCTCTTTTACAAATGATTTTACAGTGCTGTGTAAAATCTTCTTTCACTGCTATGTGAAAAGTTTTTACATTTACTGCTGTAGAATAAAAATTCTTACATTGATTTACTGCTGTAAAAAAAAAACTTTCACATTCACCCAAGAAGAATTTCTTACATGCCTTGCTGCTTTTTCACATCGCATTTAAACAAAGTTTTCATTTATGCTGCTGCTCCACACCATACATTTAATTATGCATTTCAATGCATATACTCCTCAAGAATTCGCATTGTTGTGCATTGATTTCCGTGTTATTTCCTCTTCACCTACGAGCCCTTTCTTCCCTGGTTTTCTATTCGCTGCAGCAAAAACCAAGTTGCTTCACCACCTGTGTGCAATGATAATACAAAGTCAACACCAAAACAAAACTATATGGCATACATTCCATATGGGTTAACAATAAAAATATTACATGCCGTAAAAAATTTAAATACTTTACCTAAGACTATGACAAAGTATTAAATGCATTAAATGAAATGTGCGGCAAAAACCAAAATTAATGTTCTGGCAGGTTGATGAAGATCCATGTCCGTTGACTTGATCGGACGCAATTCGGGTCCTATAGCCACACAACCCAAACGAAGTTTAGTGTCTGGGGAATGGGTGGTTTTGTGTTCGTACACAGGATGCGTGTCAGTTAGTCGGCGTGTTCGGAGGCCCTCTGACAAATACAACTTTTTGCGAAAAGCGGTGCGAAATGAACTGGTGGTTTTCTGAAGTGTTTTTGCTAGAGTTAATGCGGGCAGTTGGAAATTAATATTTCAACAACAATCACTATCCAAATATTTCATTTTAATTTTGAACTGATAACCACACTACTACATAAAGAGGGTTTTAAAACAATATTTGAGGCAATTTTTGGGTAAATTGTGTTAACTTAGACAAAAAAAACTAGGCTATTGTTTTAAATATTGTCTTTAAGCAGGTGTCCCAAAAATTATTGTCTTAAAAAATTGTCTCTATAAAGACAATATATAACACAATCATTATTGTCTCTTATGAGACAAATTCATTATCCTTTTAAAATATTGTATCTATAAAGAGAATATATAATACAAGCATTATTGTCTTTATAGAGACAATTTCATTTTTGTTTTTGGAAAGAAGATAATTTGGATTAGAAACATATTGTCTTTTATAGAGACAATATGTCTTTAATCTTAACTATTGTCTCTATAGAGACAATAAAATTTATATTTAAAGAGAATACAATATCACTTATGTCTCGTTAGAGACAATATAAAATAAGGAATCTAGAAAATATCTCACCATTGAAATAAATCAATATAAAGCTATTTAATTAAAATAAACTACAATATCATTGATTAATTCTTGTGAGGGCACAATGGAATCGAACCACCAACCTCTTGCCTATAAGGCAGACACTCTTCCATTAAGCTAACACCCTTAAAGAATTATGTGAAAAGTTATGGCAGTCCTTGAAATTGCATATATAAGTATTTGAGTTTTAAAAACATGCTCCACACATAATGGCATAGTACATGTTGAACAGTGCATTACATGTATTGTTTATTGAGATTGCTACAAATAATTATAGTAAAAGAGGTCAATCTAAAAATTGATATAAATAGTCCCAACAAATTTTGAAAGCAAGTTCAAAACAGAAACATTTTCTGGAATTCATGAGGAACTACAATGTGAAAATTTATATTTACACCTTTATCCAAGCCTTAAAATTAACTCACTCGAAGCCATACTTCTTGGTAGAAAAGAAAATCTCTATAGGAAAGTAAAGAGGGGCCTCTAGTACTGAAAAATCAGAAAGCATCTATTGTCAGCTACTACGCACAGAATGTACCCTAGAGTAATATTATTTGTATTTTTGATACGAAAAAAATGTGCAATGAAGAAAGAATAGAAAAAACAAGCATGTGCATAATATATAAAGTGACTCGACAGCGCATCAAAACAAAATGTACCAACATTTACCGGATTGGATTTTTGCACTTAGTAGAAACAAAATCCTTAATGAAAGGAGAAGAGAAAAAAAAAAGGTTTAGTATAATCATATACAAATGATTGGAAAGAACAACAAAACAGAATGTACTATCATTTTCCAAAATTAACATGTATTATTCATCATCAGACTTCTACGTAAACAAGCAAACTAACCACCTCCTATCAAGGGAAACATAATGAAATTCCCATAAATGAAAATTATAAACACACCTTGAACTTCTCTAAAACATTAACCTTACTGTATACCTCAATAGCTCTCGAGCGTGTGTCTCCAAACCTTCTATTGGGCATTGAGAATCATCTTGGCCTGCCAATATAAGCTGTCACAACTTGAGTATGTCTTTGGAAGGTAAACCTTTGACACACTCCATACCCGCTTCCATCACAGTGAGAAGGCATGCAAATAATAATCTTGCATCAACATAATAAAGCGAATGAACATTCCATTGAGGATCAAGAGCAGAAGAGGTGCAATGGATGGAACTGAAAATGGAGCATCAAAATTATGTTCACTATTCTGTCCCAAACATGATTCATAGAGTTTTTAGGCAGCATTAGCACTTGGAAAAATGCACAGTGGTTTCATAAGCAACTAGACCAAGAACAACAAGAAAGCATGCCTAGGCTATTTTCCTGGAATGTATAGAAAGATACTTAAGCCTTAGACATACAACTTGCACCACTTAAGCTTCAATTGAAGACTTGCCAAATTTACTTCTGGCCTCCACAACCAAAGGAAAAAATAGAAAAATAATTGAGCACAATATTAAATCAAATCCAAAGGAAATGAATCCAATCTCACCTTCAAATACATCCTTTACACTTGCCAATTGGGCATGCCATTTATTGTTGTAAATGGCCCATCTGAAACCCTACACATCTTTTCCTGACAATTATTAAACAGACCTATATGCCTTAAGTAAATAGTGAGCAATAAAAAATTAACTCTTAAGTGGGCCTTTATTCAGGAAAAAATAAAAATTTCATCTCTTCAAATTCCATGTAAAGCATGCCCAACCAATACATGAACCTTTATAATTGGAACTGCTAAAACATATAATGGGTTATCAGAAGCAACAAACCATGATTCATTCCTTCGAATCATGCCATGTTCAAAAGTAAGAATAACTAAATACAGGAAAGCAATTGTTCACATTCAAGAAAATGACAATAATTTGACATTCATCCTTTGTACCTCAAAGAATTTCAAATGTACAGTTAATATAAATCATTGAAAAGATGTCAAACCTAGTGATCTTATGTATTTTGTATTTCTAATACACAGAACTCCAACCAAGAGCTTAGGCATCATTATCAACGTAAAAATGTCCAACATAAAGAAACCAAAAAGAACACATTGCATGAAAAGGAAATTCTCACCTCCTAGTGATTCACTAGTGATCCCTAAGTTAGAATGGGTTAATGCCCTCCCTTGTAGAAAGGTAGTCCATCAACTTTATCAAGTCCCATACCTACACGCCATATACTATAAATGGTGAACAATCTAAACATGAAAGACAGTGCATACAAAGATTTGAAACTCAAAAAACTCATAGTACATAGAAATAATTATGGAGATCATTAAAAAAATACAATTTTCTCCTCCAAATACGACAAAAAAATGAAATTGAAGTATCTGACATCAAAATGGAAAAAGGAAAAGATGTGCTAGTGAACAATAGAAAACAAAAGACTGACAAAGTGATAGTACATGGATTAATCTTACCTACAACGAACACTAACAAAGAATAATTAGATAAAAAATTACAAGCTTGATACAAGATAAAGATGCATGCCTCAAAGCATTCAGGAAGATATAATATTGCATTTAATAGGAGCTACCTCAGGGTAGCAATAAAGACAATTTATCAGAAATGACTAGTGATGTATATGTGAGAATGAGGCAAGGATGCAATCATCACAAGGGAAGGAATAACGAGAAAATTCATTTTGGGTGGTTGAGATAATCTAATTCTAGGAGATGTCATGTGAGAATATGCCAAAGAGAGAGCCAACAAGATATAAAGGAGGAGCAAGAGAAGGAATATCTCACCTCTCTTGATTCTTGAAGAACTAAGAAAGTAAGGTTTCACGAGAGTGTCAAGTGGAATGAGTGTTCAAGATGAGTGGTTCTACAAATACATGTAAGGAAGGCACAAAGGTAACTCATGTGAAAGGAGATTTGGAAGCTCAAAACCCCAAGGAATATACATCTCGTCATAACATTTTCATTGTTGCATTTCCCATGAAGCAAAAGGTTCACCAATTTCTTCCAGGTTGGGGTGTCTTTGTGGAAGATAAGGAAATGTATAGAGAAAAAAAAACTTCAGGAGCTTGCAGACAAAAAGGCTAAAGGATCTTGAGCTACCAGTGTTTCCTCAGAGGAAAATTCTAAAAATGAGAACTTCATCAAGGAGGTCATTAACATAGTGGAAGGTGAATTGGAAATGTGTTTGAAAGAGAGCATTAAAATCCTATTTACATTGAGAAAAAGGGCATTCATGACTCTACAAATAGTCATTAATAGCACCATTAAATAATTATGTGAAGAGTTATGGCAGTCCTTGAAATTGCATATATAAGTATTGAGTTTTAAAAAATGCTCCACACATAGTGGCAAAATACTTGTTGAACGGTGCATTACATGTATTGTTTATTGAGATTGCTACAAATAATGATAGTAAAAGAGGTCAATCTAAAAATTAATATAAGTAGTCCCAACAAATTCTGAAAGCAAGTTCAAATTCTAAAAGCAAGTTCAAAACAAAAACATTTTTTGGAAGTCATGACGAACTACAATGAGAAAGTTTATTTTTCCACCTTTATCCAAACCTTAAAATTGACTCACAAATAATATTCTATATAAATTGTTACGCTCGAAGCCATACTTCTTGGTACAAGAGAAAAACTCTGTAGGAAAGTAAAGAGGGGCATCTAGTCCTCAAAAATGAGGAAGCATCTATTGTTAGCTATTACACACAGAATGCACCCTAAAGTAATATTATTTGTATTTTTGATACTAAAAAAAATGTGCAATGAATAAAGAATAGAAAAAGAAAGCATGTGCATCATATATAAAGTGACTCGAGAGCACATCAAAATAAAATGTACCAACATTTTCGGGATTGGATATCTGCACTTGGTAGAAACAAAATCCTTAATGAAAGGAGAAGAGGAAAAAAAAGGTATAGTGTAATCATATACAAATGATTGGAAAGCACATCAAAACAAAATGTACTATCATTTTGCAGAATTAACATGTATTATTCATCAACTGACTTCTAAGTAAACAAGCAAACTAACTAGGCTCCTATCAAGGGAAACATAATGAAATTCCCACAAATGAAAATTATAAACACACCTTGAACTTCTCTAAAACATTAACCTTACTGTATACCTCAATAGCTCTTGAGCACGTGTCTCCAAACCTTCAACTGGGCATTGAGGATCATCTTGGCCTGCCAATATAGGCTATGACAACTTGAGTATATCTTCATAAGGTAAACCTTTCGCACATGCCATACCCGCTTCCATCACAGTGAGAAGGCATGCAAATAATAATCTTGCATCAACATAATAAATCCAATGAACATACCATTGAGGATCAAGAGTAGACGAGGTGCAATGGATGGAACTAAAAATGGAGTATCAAAACTATCTGCACTATTCTATCCCAAACCTGATTCATAGAGTTTTTAGGTAGCATCAACATTTGGAAAATGCACAATGGTTTCATAAGAAACTAGACCAAGAACACCAAGAAATCATGCCTATACTATTTTCCTATAATGGATAGAAAGATAACTTAGACATAGAACTTGCACCACTTAAACTTCAATGGAAGACTTGCCAAATTTACTTCTGGCCTTTGCAACCAAAGGAAAAATAGAAAAATAATTGAGCACAATATTATATCAAATGTAATTACAAAGGTGCTATAATATTTGTTAATCTTTTAATTTTTAACAGGTGATCTCAGTTATATTAACCTGAAGCACACCTTGCAAGAAAATTTCATATTTATGGATTCATCTTCTATGTCTACTTGGATGGAAGAGAAAGGTGTTGCTACATTGTATCTCTTAATGAGTTCTGGGTAATTTTCCAATAGGGTTGTCTAATTGAGTAAGAAATTCCACCATTTCCTTCATAAATGCTACGATGTTACTTACATCTAATTCCAAATAAAGGGAAATTTGTAATCACAGTCAAGATGCATTATGTGTGGACTTGGAGAAAGTGTCCCTGTCACTTGACATTCCTACTAAAAAAATTAAATTTTAGTTTTGTGGCTTACTTGGCAAATAGTGAGCCCATAATAATTATTCTTAGAGATCCTTGCATGCTGATATTTCCTATTCATGGTATACCATCAATTTTTGGAAGAAATATTGATCACGCCTAAACTTCTCTAATAACTTCAAGTTCTAAAAAACATATATAGTTTCATGGGAAACCTCTTGATGTTTTTCTACTTGGTCATACAGAATGGTAACAATAGTTAAGAACACTCATAATGAATTCACACATGTATATATATTATAAGAAGAGTTATCTCAAAGCAATGTTGAATATCAACAAAACAATTATATAATAGGTATGATGAAAAATACACTTATCTTCCTGATGCTTTGACCTATAAGTCAAAATTACAACAAAATCTTGACACCATAAGCATGCATAATAGATGTAATATTTTAGAAAATCCAAAGATGCAAAATAAATATAATCAAGCAAGTCACGAGTCATAAACTCATTAATTTGACGGCTTCGCTACCTTGGATGATAAAGAATTAATTTTGGGCACCCTCTACTAATTTGCAAATCCTGTATTGATTTCCATAGGGCAGAGTAAAGAAATATCTGTTGTAGAAGGTATTTTTTCCAAAGGTCTTATTCCTCGTTTCTTCGCTTTTTCCCTCACCCGTGCAGAAGTTTTTGCAAGATCAGAACATAGTGGCCCCTATTTCCTATATTGTTGTTGGGACATGTGTATTCCTTATATTGGTTACCTGGGTGGCAGTAGACAAGCTACGATTTGGCCTACTAGGGATAGCCTTAACAGTGAGTTTGACTTGGTGGGTTCTGGTATATATTCTATATAGCTCATACTGCAGGCATACATGGACGGGCTTCACCTTGAAGGCCTTCATAGGACTCTAGTCATACTTCAAGTTAATTCTAGCATCAGCTGTTTTGCTAATGTATGCCTTGATACTCTTTGGAGGATACAAAAATTATACTAATTATGTCTAGATGTTTACATAATAGGTTAGCATGTTTTGACAAGCTTTGTTTTGTTCTACACCTCATTCTACAGTTTGCAAATATGGTGGATTGAAGTATTGGTGCTTTTATCAGGTTTGCTGCCAGTTGCAGAGGAGCTTTGGATTCCATTTCTGTTTGGTATGAGACTTTCCCATTTAAAGATAACTAATTTAAATCGAAATACAAGCTCCATGGCTATGCATTGTCCCAACTTAGTTAGACAACTATCCCAGTTAATAGATCTCTAACGTACTAGGTTTTGAACATATATGCAACATGAATTATTAAAACTCGGAGTTGATGGGAATGCTGGGTTTGAGTATAGCTGTAAGGTATACATTTATGATCTATAGTCATATATTATTTTATTGGGACATATTTATGGCTATTGAAGATTCTGGGAATATCTCGAAATTTGACCATCCAGAGAGGTTCAAACAATTGATCTGTCCCGACCTTGGGATTCTCGGATATTGGGGAAATCTGCAATCCACATAAGTTCAACAGTTTTATTGTAATGTTGAGCTTGATTTCTCCTTGGAAAACATTATATAGCATGGTATACTTTTTTTTTCCATTTGTTGTATCTAAAAATTTATTTTCTTTATTGTTGTATTTATATTGTTTACAGTATAAAAGTGGGTAATGAGCTGGGAGCCAGGAGACCTAAAACTACAACATTTTCGGTTATAGTTGTGGTGGTCACTTGCTTCATAATAAGTGTCATACTTTCCACTGGGATTTTGATACTAAAGAAAGAAATTGCCATGGAATTCACAAGCAACACTATGGTTATATGCTCAATCTATGCATTGATACCTCTGCTTACAATATCTATTCTCTTTGAATGGCACCCAACCCATTCTCTCAGGTTGGAATTTTCATATCAACAATTTATTTGTAGTAGAAAGTTATAAAGTTGGTAGTTGGTGTTTTCTATATTTAGGCTTATATTTTCAATGTATAACATGCAACCTTGCACAACTCATGTTGTTGAAGAGCACGAGAATGTACAGTTACAAGTAACAAGCAATGAGAAGTTTATGTTCAAAAATGGTTTTTTATATTCCTGGTCTAAGTAGAAAATTGCTTTTTGTTAGCCAAATTACAGAGAAAAATCCACATGTAGAGGTTGTGTTCACAATGGGCATATACTTGGTGAAGAAAAGGGGAAAAAATATCATATGTTTGGGGGTGGAACAACATTCATAGTATAGGTTCGAAGATGTGGCAATGAAGAATCCAAAGGATGTGGTCGATTCACATGAAATGGTGAACAATAGAGATACTTACGTTGGCTCACTTTGGCAATGGTTAGCATTTGTGTTTTCAACATTTTTCTCTTCTAAGTATGTTATAGATGGTTATTAGTCTACCTACTATTCAGGGTAAGGTTGGAGATGTTCAGCATGTTTGGACAAGGAGCAGAACAAGGGGATTGTTGACACAAGCCAAGATAAGAAAGCAAGTAGAGTGTTGGACTTTGCGCATCGGGAGATTTGGGGGATTCTTGTCACTTGAATTGATACCAAATCAGTCTAAAGGGGGTCAAATGATCATTTAGAGAAGGTACCTTTGCTAACAACACAATCCCTCTCTCCAAAACTAGTACATGCTAGCTCTAAAGGAGTTTCCTAAAAAAAATCATATGCTTGAACTCATATTAAGAGTGACCAGTGCCAAACCTAATGGGCAATGGAAGAACATAAAAATATAAGAAATTCATCAAAGTAATCAAATATTTAAATTTTCTAAATAAAACCTAAAACACTGAGATAATAAGACACAGAGCCGCGATTAAAATCTCAACAATAAATAAGAAAATAAATCCAATAAATCTGATTTTAATATAATCAAATATGTAGTCATATATAGTTCTAAAATTAATTGAGCTAAGAACTGTTCCAAGGAAATGAAGGGGACTTGAAGGTTTGAAGCATTGTCATAACTTAAAACCTCATTGACTTACACAACTATAGACAAGAAAAATTGAATATGGACAAAGATGGAAGAACTGTGAATGGCACTGATAACTTGAACTACCATTCTTCTGTCCTCACACAAAGCAAGAAAAATATAGGTCCCAGGTAAGCCTAGCCTTGATGATCATATCCTCAATCAAGTAGAAATCCCCTACCTTGAAAAGGAGGTTTAACCCTTATCTACTCATGCATAACCCCCCTGATAAAAGTGTGCCTTGGTTAGGCTCAAATGAAGCAACCTAATCATGGCCATAATACCTTTGTCACATATCCAAAACAACACAAGCTTTGATTTTTTTCATGGAGATATAGTGCAATATCTCCATGAAAAAATTAATCACAATACCCTCACGGAAAGTGCTTGAGTATGCTCATAATAGGTTCCAAGACATAAAAATAGGACAGTGTAATTTTATTTATATCTAGCAAACGAAAACAAAAGAATGTCAATAACACTATTGAGTGCTAGTGTTGATTTTTTGTGGGAGCACGGAATATGGCTCCTAAGAAAAAAAGCAGAATGCCAGAAGTTAAAAAAAAAAAACTAAAGTACTACTTTGATACAACAAACTAAACAAAAGATTTAATCTAAGATGAACTAAGAACATATAAAGGAAAATCGAATAAAAGAAATGGACCTAGAATCTAGAATATAAATAAAGCAAGAATATTAAGATCCACTAGCACCTGCTCCCTAACATCTTAGGTTGAATATAGGAAATTCCCAACATCATACTCTACAAGAAACGAGATAGAAGATAATGTGTACTGTGCACTATGTTACTACGTAGACAAGGACTACCACCACTAAGGCCTAGATGGCATCATCTAATTGCTGCAATGGGATCCATAGCGGCAATAAAACTAGCGTTTCTAGAAAGTAGGAATATCTCATAAGCCCGTACTAATCTAGAATCAAGAGCCATGTTGCTAACATTCTGTCTCTCGGGTCCCCTATCAAAGAGGAGCACCAAAGAGAAGTGACCAACTGAGTGGAGAATAGTCTAGGGGGTGACTAGAAAATTCAGAACCATACTCTCATAGCCTGTTGCACATATAAAAATATGTAGAATTGGTTTGAATAACAATAGAAACTAGCAAGAGTTGATGACTCCCTAAACAGAGGGTGGAACCATCCTTATATCTCATAATAAAAGGGGTAACGAGAAATGAAATGTTCCTCAATCTCAATCTTAGTCATAGCATGCCAAGGCTATGACCTAAACAATGCACAGGCAACAAATAATTTATCTGCCCTAGAAAAGGTTAAGCAAGTCCATGAAAGCCATTCATCATATGGTCCCTCAGGACCCTTTATAACACGGTATGGTCTAATGCTTAGTGTTGGTATTAAACTAGTATTTGCACGAGAGGTTGTAAAAGAAACTCAGCAAGGCATAAATTGAGGACAACATGCCATTTCAAATTGACAAATAGTACCATTTCATGTTCAAACAAAAAACACTTTATTGATAGGATATCAATTTACAAAATATGAAAATCAAAAAAACCAACCAATTTGTAAATGTATGAACTTGATTTTATATTCTCAATAGCTTGTACCAGATCATTTAATATTGCTCCTGTCACTTCTTTAACAATCTTTTTACCCTTCAATACTTTGAAGGTGGCCATAACCTTCAGCCCCAACTCCTTGAAGAAACAGTGCCTCGGTAATAATTGTCCACATAGCGAGGGTAGTTGCAGCCGTTTTTCATAATATTATATGTGGAGTCAGAAATAATTACATGTGACCACGGGAACTTTGCCCTTGCCTTAACATCTGGGAAGAAATCAAGCAGTGGGTTGCCAATCTGTAATCCAACAAAAAAATATTAAGTCACATCATATCTTGACTTCATGTATTGCCAAAATAAAATACAGAGACAATTTTCCTTTGTAGACTTACTATAAACCAACTGGTAGGGATTCTATGTATAAAATTTTATATGCATTATTTATATTGGAATAATCTTGTCATACAATATAGCTGGTTTACATATTCCAAAAAATACAATTTAAAGCACCTTCTGACCATTTAAATTGGATCTCTTACTTTACCAACAATAATGAAAATAGCTATAGTATCACCATAGACAAACAAAAATGAAAGTCAGTATCTTCTGAGAAGGACAAACGAAAGCTCAACAAACTTTGTCTCTCAAATTGGTTAATCCAAAAATGCATTTTCAAAGAATAATTGTACAAGATATTGCTAAAAATCTTTCCACAAATGTAGAATTATACATACCAGTATACCCTTCAGATTGAAGATATTCTCCTCAACAATAAGTTCTATCCACTAAGGAATATAGTGACCTGGTTCAGAACTTCATACAAGTCAGCTTGAAGATGAAGGGAATGACAATAGATAAATGTTTTCATCTTTCCCTACTATCAGTTTTAGTAAAAATCTCAACTTAAAGAATAATTTCACCTGCATAGATCTCCCCTATTAAATATAGATATCTAGTCCTATACTCTAGAAACTTGTCAAACCAACCATGGAGAAATACCAAGTTGTCCTCCACTGAAAGAAAATCAGACAATCAGATTACTGTGACATACAAAGGTATTGTAGAAAGTTTTATCATATAATTTACATCTGGCCACTGATATTTGATACCTATTTTAACATCATTTGCACCCAAATAGTATGATGTATCGTTAGAATAGGAAAATCCAACTCCAGCGGGAGTCTCCAGATAAAGCATGTTTGCTTCTGCACAAAGAAAATAGGCAGTAGCCTGAGAAAAACAGTACATTCTTCTGAACTATTGGTAATCATTGCATTAATAAGGATGCTTATATCATACAAGTACGAGAAATCAAATATTAGCACCCATACCTTTCTTCAAGCTGTACTAATTCCTAATCAATTTGCCTCCCCTGGGATGAAATGGACCATTCTTGGATAGTGCCCTAATGCCGAATGAAGAAAAACCAGGCCATGTAATTTTCCAGAGCCAAACATGATAAGTAGAATACAAGATGTTAATAAACTCCCAGAAACCTATTGCAAGTTACAATAAAATTTATGAAAAGAGTCAGGGGCTTACATACTATTCTCTTAAGGGATTTCTCTACCGACTACATATATACTATGGATATACATCAAATATGTAAAATTACATGTTCCCTCTTTGTTCAATGTACATACACCTCTTGAACATTGAACATGACTTTTAAATATGTATTAATAATTAACATTTAAAACATTGAGACCAAAGGAGAGATTCAGTGGATGGACATTGAATTCTCAGGATTAAAACTTGAGGACTTGAGTGCCTTAGAAAGCCACATATATTTATAGCACCATATGTAGTTTTTTTCCTGAATTATAGCTTATCTGTTCAGTTGCAAGTTTTCATATGTGCTTTCAAGACCAGCAATGCTTTCAGTTTGACAAAATACAGAGTCATATGTTAATCATCACTTAGCCCTAAACAAATTAAATCTCTTTCATCCATATTTTATCAAGTTGTCTATACCATTAAACAACATGAAAATGGAAAAAAATTGCAGAAGTTGCTAATTCAACTAACCTCCATTGAGCCATACAACCAAAGGCTTCAAATTTGAGTCTGTCTCAGCTTCTACAAAGAAATAGAATGGAGCTTAGCCACTCTTTTCATCCACTGTGACATACCCAACATATTCCTTGAAGGTCACAGCTGGATCTTTGAGCAGCCTATCTACAATATCACTTTCTGGAGCCGATAACACTTTTGAGACTAAGAAGACCAGACTGGCTAGCCATTGAAGACCATGCATCTTGAAGACACGTTGTGATGCTCTACAGATCGAAACTTGTCTCTGAAGGAAAACAACGCTATTTAGCACTGATCATAAATTGTCAAAATGGGTAGAGAACTATGTTTGTATCTAAGAAGCTTGCACTTCTTCTTTCTTTGTTGCAAGATTCCACACACATACTTTTATATTAAAATGAGTTGGCTCTCCAAGCTGCTTGGCAAGTAATGAGTTACCACTCCATTAAGAAAGGCTGAAAAGTGAGGCAAGGCACGACACAAATAACTTTAACAACCTTTCTTTTCTTAATCACAGATTAGGAGGAAAAGTTGGATAGGCCCGAGATTACCAAGTGTTGCAGTTTGACTTTAATACATATAGGTTATTTACAAAAGTTACTGAATAGAGGGAATAATTACAAGGATGGCTATATAGAAAAACTAATCCCAAGGAAGGCACTTTGTATCAATATTGGCGTTCACATGTTTGATTTGGAATTTTTTCACCATGGATCAATTTGATTCTAGATATGCCAAGCTCCCACCTAAATTTGTCAATCATATGTTAACTGCATGGCCATTTCCTCAAAATAATTCTTGAAAATAGTGCATTTATAGACTCATAAAGTTGGTTTTAATTTTAAAACTTGTGTCAATAATTAAAAAACCCTCGCCTAGCCTCCCCCTTTAGAGCTCCATTAAAATAGAAATTGAAAACATTTAATTCTTTCACAATTATAAATTAACAACCTTTTATGAAGTCAAAATGCCCTTCGGTGACATACTGCCATGGTAGGTTTTCCATATTCATAATTGATAAATATTTACAACTATAAGTTAACAACCCTGCATGAAGTCAAAAATGTTGCACTATGATGCATGGACATGTAGTATTCAATACATGGAAGTCACAAATAGAATGAATTAAAAATTTCACACTATAGATCAACCACTCCAAAAGTGTCTACCAGATTTGAACTAAATGACCATTTACCTAATAGATGGATCTGTCAACTAGATGTTAATCAAATGATCATTTATCTGTAAAAAAAATTGTTGAAAACAATGGATTTAGGGACTCCTAAAGGTTAATTTTAGTTTTAAAATTTATTAATAATTAAAAAAACTATCTTTTACCTTACCTTGAACCTTTTAAAACCAAATGTTAGTCAAATAAACAAAAAAATTATATATCATTACAGGCTTTATTGCTCAACAAAACTTTATCTACTTTACCTCAACTCCGAGCATCTTAGACTTCTGGGTGTCAAGAGATGATAGACATATGTCTAGTGTGATGTTGTATCTATCAATGTATTGGTTGACCTCCATGCTCAATATTGAGTACACTTCTTCACAGGTCGAAGAAACAGTGCCTCGGTAATACTCATCCACATAGCGAGTGAAGTTGCAACAATTTTTCATAATATTATATGTGGAGTTAGAAATAAGGCCATGTGACCAAAGGGACTTCGCCGTTGCGTTAAAATATGTGAAGAAATCAAGTAGTGAGTTTCCAATCTGTAACCCAACAAAAAAATATTAAATGAGATCATATCTTGATTTCATGCATCAGCAGAATAAAAGGCAAAGATAATTTTCCTCTGTAGACTTACTATAAACCAATTGGTAGGGATTCTCCGTATATAATTTTTTATGCATTAATGAAATGAATCATTCTCTCTTAGTGCCCCAACGCCGAATCAAGAACAACCAGTCCTTGTAATTTTCCACAGCCAAACATGATAAGTAGAATAAAAGATGTTAATAAACTCTCGGAAACCTATTACAGGTTACAATAAAATTTATAAAAAGAGTGAGGGGCTTATGTATTGTTCTGTTAAAGGATTTCCCTACTGACTACATATATGTTATGGATATACATGAGCTATGTAAAATTACATGTTCCTTATTTGTTCAATGTACATGTACCTCTTGAACATTGAACATGACTTTTAAATATGTATTAATAATCAGCATTTAAAGCATTGAGACCAAAGGAGAGATTTAGTGGATGGATATTGAATTTTGAGAGTTAAAACTTGAGGACATGAGTGCCTTAGAAAGCCACATATATTTATAGCACCATATGTAGTTTTTTTCTTGAATTATAGCTTATCTATTCAGTTGGAAGTTTTCATATGTGCTTTCAAGACCAGAAATGCTTTCAGTTTGACAAAATAGAGTCATATTTTAATCATCACTTAGCCCTAAACAAATTAAATCTCTTTCATTCACATTGTTTATAACATTAAATAACATGAAAATGCCAAAAACTACAGAAGTTGCTAGTTCAACTAACCTCCGTTGAGCCATACAACCAAAGGCTTCAAATTTGAGTTTGTCTCAGCTTCTACAAAGTAATAGAATAGAGCTCGACCACTCTTTTCATCCACTATGACAAACTATCATATTGCTTGAAGGTCATAGCTGGCTCTCCAGGTAGCCTATCTACAATATTACTTTCTAGAGCCGATAAGACTTTTGACACTAAGAAGACCAGAATGGATAGCCATTGTAGACCATGCATCTTGAAGACACGTTGTGATGCTCTACAAATCCAAACTTTGTATCTGAAGGAACACAAAACTATTCAGCATTGATCATAAACTATCAAAATGGGTATAGAACCATGTCTGTATCTAAGAATCTTGCACTTCTTCTAGCTTCGTTGCAAGATTCCACACACAAACTTTTATATTAAAACCAATTGGCTCTCCAAGTTGCTTGGAAAGTAACGAGCTACCACTCCATTAATAAAGGCTGAAAAATGAGGCAAGGCATGACACAAATAAATTTAACAACCTTTCTTTTCTTAATCAGAGATTAGGAGGCAATGTTTGACACGCCCCATATTTCCAAGTGTTGTGCTTTGAATTTAATACATACTGGTGATTTACAGAAGTTACTGAGTACATGAAATACTTCCGAGGATGGCTATATAGAAAAACTAATCCCAAGGAAGACACTTTGTATCAATATTGGCGTTCACATGTTTGAATTGGAATATTTTCACCATGGATCAATTTGATTCTAGATATGCCAAGCTCCACCTAAATTTGTCAATCAAATGTTAACTGCATGGTCATTTACCTAAAATAATTGTTGAAAATAATGCATTTATAGACTCATAAAGTTGGTTTTAATTTAAAAACCTATGTCAATAATTGAAGAACCCTCACCTAGCCTCCCCTTTACAGCTCCATTAAAATAGAAATTGAAAACACTTAATTTTTTTACAATTATAAATTAGTAGCCTTTTATGAAGTCAAAATGTCCTTCAGTGACGTAGTGCCATGGTAGGCTTTCCATATCCATAATTCATAAATATTTACAATTATAAGTTAACAACCCTGCATGACGTAAAAAATGTTGCACTATGATGCATGGATATGTCGTATTCAATACTTGGAAGTCACAAATAGTATGAATTAAAAGTTTCACACTACAGATCAACCACTCCTCAAAAGTTTCTACCAGATTTGAACTAAATGACCATTTGATTTGAACTAAATGACCATTTATCTAGTAGACATATCTGTCAACCAGATGTTAATCAAATGATCATTTATCTATAAAAAAGTTGTTGAAAACAGTGGGTTTAGGGATTCCTAAAGGTTAATTTTAGTTTTAAAATTTATTAATAATTAAAAAATCTCTATTTACCTTACCCTTTAACCTTTGTAAACCAAATGTTAGTCAAATAAACAAAAAAAATGATATATAATTATAGGATTTATTGCTAAACAAAACTTTACCTACTTTACCTCAACTCCTAGCATCTTAAACTTCTCGTTGTCAAGAGATGATAGAGAGATGTCTGGTGTGATGTCGTATCTATCAATGTATTGGCTGACCTCCATCCTCACTATTGAGTACACCTCTTCACAGGTCGAAGAAACACTGCCTCGGTAAGACGCATCCACATAGCGAGTGTAGTTGTAGTTGTTTTTCATAATATTAGATGTGGAGTCAAGAAATAAGACCATGTGACCACAGGAACTCCACCCTTGCATTAAAATTTGTGAAGAAATCAAGCAGTGGGTTGACAATCTGTAATCCAACAAAAAAATATTAAATCAGATCATATCTCGACTTCATGCATTAGCATAATAAAATACAAAGACAATTTTCCTTTGTAGACTTACTGTAAACTAAGTGGTAGGGATTCTATGAATAGAATTTTATACGCATTAATGAAATGGACCATTCTCGGATAACGCCGCAACGACGAATGAAGAACAACCAAGCCTTGTAATTTTCTAGAACTAAACATTAGAAGTAGACTTATTGCTATACCCTTTAGATTGAAGGTCTTCTCCTGAGCAGTAAGTTCTTCCCACTGAGGAATATAGTGACCTGGTTAAGAACTTCATGCAAGTCAGCTTGAAGATGAAGGGAATGACAATAGATAAATGCTTTCATCTTTCCCTGTTATCAATGTTAGTAAAAATATCAACTTAAAGCATATATTCACCTGCATAGCTCTCCCCTGTTAAATACAGATCCAGGAACGAACTTGGCATCGTTCCTTGGTGAGAGGAGACTTCTTTTCGAATCTCTTCCATTGATCAGTCCTTCAATCATGTACATCAGCAAATGGTTTTTGCAGGGGATGATCATTTGATGTTTGCCCACCAACAAATACTGCTATCATAACCTTATAATACTCAAAATCTACATCAATTGTCATACTTGGAAATTTGGGTTGTCCCCTTCTCAACTCTCTCACGCAAACTTTTGCAACACCTTGTCACATTATTACACACATAGTAATTGACAGGACCACTTCTCCATTGCTTAAACTATGAAAATAATAGTAAATTACCAACAATTTCCTCCAAGTGGATAAAACCAGGTGGAATGGAAAATTAAAACCCAATCTTGAAGGGCAGACGAAGCCAGAAACAGGGAACTTCAACTTACCAAAGTAATAAAAAAGATCCTAGTAGCATCAATAGTTTCAGACTTGAATAATTTCCTCTAGACTCCAATCTCTAGGGATCTGAGAGATGAAGCTGATGACATCACATAATTGGTGAGTTATACAACCATACCCAAGATCAACAACAAGATTCAAGAGTTTCTTGGAATAAATCTGAGAGGAGCACTAGTCAGACAAAATACATTGCTAAGAACGTTACAAAAACCCTCTCGCAACAAGACGTCAGTGGGTCGAATCCAGGGATAGGTAAAAAAAGTGGGTCGAATCCGAGTGTTATTTATATAGCCATACCCAAGATCGACAACAAGATTCAGGAGTTTCTTAGAATAAATATGAGAGGAGCATTGGCGAGGCAGAATACATTGCCAAGAAAATTACAAAAACCCTCTTGCATCAAGACGTCAGTGGGTTGAATCTGGGGACATGTAACAATAGTGGGTCAAATCTAGGGATAGGTAACAAGAACACAAATAGTTGGGGACACTGCGTTTCTTACCTTCTTACCTAGAACATATGAATTCTTTCCTCCTACCAAGCAAGTGCAGTCGAGCTGAAGCACCTAGAAGTAGTAGTGTTGAACAAGGGTCGGGCCGAGCAAGAAGTATTGTCGAGCAATGACAGTCATCCTGTAACTAATTTAATATAATTTTAACTAATTTAATACCGGTCCAATTAATCAAATGGTTGAAACTATTTTAATCCTCTAACACTGTTAAGTTTAGGTATGTTGTATTCTTAAAAGACATTTATTTCAATTTTCATAGTTAGCTCAATAACTTTTCCAGATTAGCAATCACATCAGCATTAAAATAAAATGCAGGCAGAACATAAACATAAATCATAGTAGACAAGCCAAGACAAGAGGACATAAGATGTGGCACTAGCGAGGGAAAAACCCTAATGTGCGGAAACCCTTGATCAATTCTTCTTAGATGTTCTTCAATAGTTCAATAGAGAGAGAGAGAGAGTACATATACATAAATCTGAGATTTTATGACAAGAGCAGTAAATCCATCATTCTGTTAATGATGACTAATCTAAAATGCAATCCTTAATTGCCATGACAGCCTTCGATGAATGATAGAACTATAGCATGTCCCTTGACAGTGAAGAGTTGTTGATTTGATGAGGGCACTTGTGGTTGTATTATTCTTCCTTCATAATCTCTCACCAATAGAGAAGCTCTAAGAGATCCATGCTATGATGCTATGGCCTATGACCTACCACATATCAACACAAAAGTAACTATCTTTATAATCATCAGTGCTTCAGAATGTTAGCATCCAATCATTTGAAGCTAGCCCTACATGGTCTGAGATAAGTCTAAGTGCAAACTTCTTCATCACACAAGTTTACCTTATGAATGTGACTTCCACTTGCAAGAATTCTCATACCTCGAACAACCTTTATCATCGTACTAACATCTACAGTAGTGGGCTATCACCTACATCTATGTTGAAGCTTCCTTCGTTTGTTACTTAGAAACCCTTGTAGTTGTGCATGAGAGACATTTCATGGGTCTTCCATGAGCCTGTGGCCAGACCTCCTAATTTCTGCTAAGGTTTCTCTTTCCTATGATGGCTTCACCTTAGTTAGCACTAAGGGAATTTTCAGGACTATGGATAGGAGCCTCTTCTTAGGTCTCCTTGATAGTGGGTAGATGATCCCCTTTACTGTGGATTAAGTCCTCCCCTTTATTGCATATATGTGCCTCCCGTTGCAGCATATATGACTGTGTCCTAGGGAACCATAGAGACATCTTGAGACTACGGTTTAGAGCCTCATACATCAGCAGATTTGTGCTCTCCATAAGTGCATATTAGATCATACATTGATTGCCCTTTCTTTCTAGCTTTTAAGGCATGTCTTCCATAGTGTTAGGTCTCCTCTATACAGTCATTCAACTGCATTTAGAGGGCTGCATTAGTCCTCCTATTTTTTGCGGCTAGGGCTAATAAGACCCTCCTTCCTCTACATCTACATGACTTCTCCTAGGAAAATGCTTGGGGAATTTAAGGAGAACTCCTTAGGGTCTCTTATAGACTTGCGTTCAACCTCTCCTAATTTTGTTTCCATGACTGCATTTGACTGTAAATTAGGGCAGCGTAGACACTCCTAGAATACCCTTTGTCCTCCACATCTAGGGCTTCTCCCTAACTGTAATTAGGGCTCTCCATGGCAGTGTATAAGAAGTTGTGTATAGGACTCCCCCATGACGTCGTTAGGGTCTAGGGCATCTCTTCTAGGGAAGCATATAACCTTTACTTCCATGGCTATAATTTGATCTTCATTAGGACAACTTATTATACTAGGGTACTCCCTCTAGATCTCTCTTTCATAAAACCAAAAACAGAATGAAGGGAGAGATCAAAAGAGCGTGAGTGAGTCCAAATGACTTGAGGACCTCTTGTATTTATAATAAAACGTTGAGCACATGAGGGGTTTATTTGGTTGGCGGCCGACCTTGACGAATTGTCCCATAACACAAATAAATTCATATCTGCAGGAATATTTATTGGAATCAAATGATCTTTATATCAATCCTACACCTCTCGATGAGAAGGATCCAAGACAAATATTAGCTACCATTAATAAGATGACCCACATGGAGTTTGGCCCTAGTTGCTGATTTTAACAAACACCTAAATCAATGGCCCATGAATGTACACGTACCTTTAGAGGAGAGTTGATTTCAAAGGGGAACGACTTACAACATAGTTACATCGTAAACAAAGAGGGATTGCTATAATTCTTGATGGCTACATCAAGACGTATCCATGAAGCACACACATTGAGGATTCCCACAACAAGAACAGGTTGTCATAGAAAGGCGAAAACACAACGGAAGAAGAATTAGAGACATACATTGGTCTTGAGTTGGTTCATTCTTTTGGATCTGAGAGCATAGAAGGTGCCATCATTCATCAAACATGAAAGCACATCCTGTGGTGGAACCGGAGACCCCATCCTGATCACTTGGCTGGTTTCTGACTTCCGACCTCTTGTTTTCATGGATGAAAAAAATTTCATTCATAAATAATATTCGAGACATGACACTTCTAAGAAATTTAAAGTTCCTTCATCGATCACGTCCGTTGAAAATTTCATTAGTTAATTGACAAATGGTGCGATATGCGTTGGGGATCTGTGTCTATCAAGGTGTGCGTTGACCACCGTCTTGTTATTGGAGAAAAATATGTGTTTAATGGTTAATAACATTTGAGAATAATGTGTTTAATGGTTTAATAAGGGGTTATAGTTTAATTTAGAGGGGCAGAGTATTTAGATTTTCTTAAATTTTAATAGTTAAATTCTCCTTTGTCTTGCAAGAAAGTTTCTTATATACTAATTTGGTAACTCACTTGATGGTGATTTCAAAAATAAATTATTATTATTATTAATTATGGTGAATTATTAACATGCTAGAGCAATTTAAGTAAGGTTGTGATCAAATCTTTTGGTTAGTATTATAACACCATGAGTATATCCAACAACCTGCAATCCAAATGTACCAACAACTTATGATTTAGCATGAGCCCAAAGGTTGAGGATTCAAAGTATATGGAGGTTTACATACTCTACCAAAGAATATTTATATAATAATAAATTATTTTTAAGGTTATGGCCAAGACAAACGAAGATGTTATGTGGGTTTTGGGCTCTTCGTAATAATTTTTTGCTACTAAAGTATACCTAAATATACATACCCTACTAGAGAATCTTTATATAATAATAATAATCTATTTTTAAGGTTATGGCCCACAAAAACACCAAATTGGTATATCAAAGTCTCTCTTTGTGGGATAAGGACTATCATTATGAAAGAACATTAATGTTCTTATAAACAAAACCTCACAATTAATATTAAATGTGAGGAGAAGAAAATAATTGTCTCAACTAAGTATAATTAACTATTGACTACGAAGTCAACAAGCGTATCATCATTGTAACTATTCAATTATTATGTTACTGGCATGCCTATTATGTTTGTGGATGTTCTTTTTAACCGATGAGTTGTAGACCAGTTGCTTTGCACAGGGTTTAGTCCATGTTAGGTTACAAGTTCAAACCTCATGGGAAGCGGTTGAAGATAGAAGCCACTTTGGGGAACCCATATTACAATCCCAGTGATAAGAATCCCATTGTGAATGATCGATACTTCTTCCATCTAGTCTACGTCTAATATATTAATATCTCTACATCTAATCTACTAATATAAAGACTGGCCCAACCTAAACTTGGCCTGTTTTTGTCTTATATAAATGACCTGAGAGTGTGAGTACTCATTTTCTTTTTGTCTATGACAAACAAATGACCTCAGAGTCTCAGTCATACTTGTAGAACAAATGGTGTCAATTTCGAGCCTAATCAGACTCAGAGGTGCTACTCCACAGAAATTTGACAAACGGATAATCTAATATATTAATATATCTACATCTAATATACTAATATAAAGACTTGCCCAACCTAAACTTGACCTCTTTTTGTCTTCTATAAATGACCTGAGAGTCTAAGTACTTATTTTATTTTTGTCTACTATAAACAAATGAACTGAGAGTCTCAGTCATACTTCCAGAACAAATGGTCAAAATTCAGAGCATAATCAGACTCAGAGGTGCTGCTCCACTCAAATTTCACAAAAGCAGATCTAGATTGAGGAATCAATTTGGACTCGAAAAAGCCTGTAATTGGGAAACCATCGAGTTTGGATAAAAAAATGAAATCTTCATCATTTTTGGGCACCAACAATTCACATCCTTGATAGTAAGGAAACACATAATAACCCAATTTAAAATAACTAATTAAGATTCTTAAAGCACATTAGGATTGAGTGACCTTGTACCTGGAATAACTATATTGACTACATATTTATAGGTTTTCGTATCGTCTTGGTTTCTCTTTAGTTCTCCTGACGATTGACTCATATCTATAGTCCAAAATGTATGTCGTGCACAGAAATTTCGCATAGGTGTTCAGATAAACTGTGAAGGAAAAATAATTTTATCATTCATACACCCTCATTTGCGCAAAACTGTTGGAATTTGTTTTGGGAGGATGATTTGAAGAGTTCCCTAGGTCACTAGGACCATAAAGCACAAAATTCTAACCCCATAGAATGTGATGGCCAACGATATTTATGAAGACAGTGCAAACCTCACTGTGAGAATGGGGAACTTTAATAAGCATCGAATTACATCTGAGCCATGAACTTCACGAGTTTAAGAAAAAGAAAAAAATATAAAAAGAATGTTTCTACTATATCTATTATTCCCAATTCCTCAATCTGTAAGTGTGGAGAAGAATATAATAAAAAGTGCTAACATCTCTTAGGTCACGAGCAGAAAATAAATTATTTTCCCTATTAGAGGTTAAGCAAGTCCATGAGAGCCATTCATTATATGGTCCCTCACAAATATGTATAGCACGGCATGGTCTAATGCTTAATGTGAGTATTGGATTACAACGTAAATGAAGAGGGTTTGCTATAATGCTTGATTGCTATATTAAGACCTCGAAATCCACGAAGTGCACACACTATGGATTCCCAAAAAAATAACAGGCCATGATCGAAAGGTGAAAATACAATGGAAGAAGAATTAGATACATACATTGGTCTTCAACTAGTTGATGATTTCGGATCTAAAGCATCGAAGGTGCCATCGTTCATCAGAGATGAAAGCACATCATGTGGTGTAATTGGAGACCCCATCCCCATCACACCCATTTCTCGGCTCGGCTCAGCTGCGGAGTACAGATCCCGGGATATGTATGTGAATTTAGAGTGCAAGTTGGAAAACCTTGAGCTAGGGAGGGTTTTAAAATTTGACAAACAAATAAAAGTATGCTTTGGTAGTGCTGAGGAGTATATTTGAGTAAAATAGTGAAATGTCGTTGCCGCCCTTTTTATTGAACCAGAGCTGCCAGAAGATAGATGGAATACAAAATACTTGATATCATGTTTGATACAATAGCTAGAGCCCAATCATCTCATGTTATATAGAGGATGAATAACATCTCAAGACATCCAAAGGGCATGGTACGCATTTAAGCAAGAAATTAATAGGACAACCAAATAAAACCCTTGACATTAGTTGCACAAACCGAACAGACTTTTTTCCAACAAAACTTCTCATAAATGGATGATGAAACTATAAAACATGAAATTCATGGCTTCGAACAACATATAATGGAGCTATGAGATAAACCCATCACGAACTTCTCAAATATACTAGCAAATAACAAGGACCCTGGGGTGCATATTCATATAACATGGAAAAAGGGAAAGATGAATTTGCACTGACAATCAGTAATATAACTGCAATACATAGAAAGAAAGATAAGTTTTCGACAATCGCATATGTACTGACTTGAGTTTGTAGCTCTCCCACAAAACTCAAAAGGGGATATTGTTATAGTGAATTCGAAAAACTAAATGATCGGGCTTGGGGAATTGTCAAGATGTTAACATTTTGAATCTGCTGCATGAAAGTCGTGATAGAACTCACACATCTTTCTTCAACCTCATCACGATGTGAACTCTGGAGTCCTTTTTTTTCCTACGTGATGTCCTCCTCAAATATCCCAGTTTTAACTTGGGTTAAAAGAAACTCTACGCAGCGACCGTGTTTTGACCAGCGTGGTCACATTTGATTTATTTTAATTTTTCTAGCCTTCTCAATGTGGATTGGGAATTTTTCATTCTTATTGCAATTTTTTTTTCACTTTCTCGTGGAATTTGAGAGAGCGGGAATGGGTTTCACCAAGGTTTGCAAGTTCCCGCCTTTTGTTGCTAGGATTTTCTCCTACTTGGGTTGGGCTGAGTAGAGTCTCTTGTCCTTGTTTGTCCACTTTGGTAGGGAAAGGGTTCTCATGTACATGCATGTAATGATTTTAATGGAGGGCGTTATAAGATCAATTTGAGAGAATATTTACAAAATGGAGAGGGTCATGACATCCATACAAGAATATCCATGGGGTTGAAGGATAGGGTACAAGTAGTCAAAGTAGTAGTAGATTGTAATTAAAATTACTATATATTACTTTAGAAAATCTTGATTACAAATATTTATATTTTATTGTGTGAATGTAACAATGTTTTAAAATTCTTTTGTAAGGCATGAAAATGGTTAAGTTTGGCATGCTTTTTAGAGATATGCATGTGTACGTAATGGTGGAGTAAATGACTTACGGTGGGGGGATGAGGTTGAACCCCAACAATCTGAAGCAAGGAGATAAATTTAGAAATTTTTGGTGGTGTGGGTCAATGAGCATTGGGCTATTTAACTTGATTTGACATACATTTTTCTTTTGGGTTGAAATGTTTTCAATGAACACAAGAAAGTGATGATTATTTGATTTGAGACATTACACTATGGTATAAGCATCTCAAAAGTTATGAAAGCACCCCTTTGGCTCAACAATCAAAATGAAAGTGAATTTATTCTATTAAAGTCACTTGAGACTTAGACATAGCCCCATCTTCAATAAGAAACCCCCCTAAGAAGGAAATTCATTCCATGAAGGGTGAACATGTCACATGGGACACGTGGGGGAATAATAGCACACTATACTCACGTCCACTATCTCTACCGCCCACCTCCTCCTCTAGCGATGGGGATAAATAATCTTACCTCTATCACTTTTGATGATTAATTATGGTAACTCGTGTCTTGTTAGTTCTTTTTGTTTTTTGGCATGTAAGGCCTATAAGGGTGTGGGTCTCCAAGTTAGGTATTTTTCTTTTTGTCAGTACCATGGTAATAACATTGGTCAACAAACCTAGTCGGGGTGAGGCCACATGCATTTTGACACCCGTGTACATACATTTTGATTAATTAAAAATCTTCAACTTACAAAAAAAAAATAACACACTTTACTCACACACAATAAAATAAGCAAGCCGCCGTTGATGTTATGCACTACCTTAAATGGGTTTAGTTGCCTTGGATGGCTGTAACAATCATGGTTAAATATATATGATGTTAACTAGTTTAACCAACAAAACATGCCTTCGAAAATGGTAACTAGACTTACACTCCATTTACTGCATTAAACAATCAAGTGAGGCTTTAATAATTGTAACCAAACATACAAGTCGTTGATCAAGTTAACCAACCTAACACGACTTTAATAGTGATAACCAAAATGTACATGTTACTAATCAAGCGACCATTCTGTCATGCCTCTAACGTGTGCAATTAAACATAAATGTTGTTGATGGGTTTGACTTATCTAACATATCTACCACAATTGCAGTCAAACATGCATGTTGATTCGAATAATATGCTAGATAATGTTAATAAAAAATACATGTTAATATCAAACTAACATGTCACTAGTAGTGACAATGGAATGTGCATGTCAATGACTAAGCTAATTGACCTAATATGTTATTCGCTGAGATGATTAACACATAACTCACTAAGCTGACCAAGTTGACAAACCATTGGTTTTGTCATTGAACTAACATGCTTTTAACGGACACAACTAAATGTACATGATGTGCAACCAGTAAACCATCATGACATGCCTTTAAGAGTAGTAACAAACTGTGCAAGTTCTGCATTGGGTAAACCAAACTTCTAACGTAATTCTCCCTTATCCAAGATAATGCTCTTGATTACAAATTGAACAATGTATCATGACATTGCCTTTCTCTCTTCATGTGAACTTGCTCAAGTAGCATCTAGATACCTTGTGAGATAAAACTAAATGTATGTATTGTATTTGGTATTGTGTCAATTATTCATTCTTTATGTCTTAATATTGTGTTAATGGCCTTCCAATGCATGGTTAGTCTTGAATTAAAATCTTGACATCGAAAATCCCAATTTTGCAATTTTGGCAATCAGAGGCACAGTGCAGGGACAACGTGTATCCATCTTGGTGGACAGTGGGCAACCCAACATTTTATTGATGCATAGTTGGTGGAGTGTAGAGGCATCATAGATTGATATATATCCTAAACAACGTGGGTGAGAGAGGATGCCCATGCTTCACCTCAGTTGTCTTCTTGATTGTTGGTTCGATATGTTGAGGATATGGTTGATGGTTCAATATTGAAGTCAGAATCCTTCCTTAACCCTTTAGCAAAAGCGGTGTCTCCTCAAGTATCTCCAATAATGTCCTAAGAAGAGTCATAACATTTAACTTGGAATTATGGCCCACCATGATCATCTAATAATTAATTGAAATAGCACTAGCCCCCAATTTAAGGATTGGGTGGATCGTATGGTGGGACTATGCTAGTGGTAACCCTAAATAAATGACTTGAAAACCCCTTGATTTCCTACCTTGATGGCATTCATCTCCCAAATTTCTTACTGGATACACAAGTCCTAGAAAACATGACAAGGGAGATGAGAGAGAGTTGACAAGGACATTAGGTTGTCCTAGAACATCATGCCTATTATAAGAGCATAGGGAAATATTTGGTCTGTGACTAATCTCGAGGTAGGGACGAAACCACATTTCTTTCTAGAAGGTGGAGGAAATGTTTGTGTAGATTCACAAAGCTTCAGATAAGTACTCTATGGTTTAGATGTATAAATGATAACCTGATACAAATCGAATTAGTGTTATGTGAAGATAATTGAAAGGAAACTGTAAGTGTAGATATTTAGTATATAAATTTGTAGAAACTGAGTCTCCTTTTATGAATGTTATTAATGCCCTGTGAAATAAATTAAAATCACATTTTGTATGATGACAAACCAAATAAAGGATGTTGATAATGACTCCAACAGGAATTAACCTATCTTGACTAATAAAGAAATAGAAAAACAAAAAAGTAGAATTGTGGGAAAACATAATGAGGAAGACCAGTAGGGAAACTTGGTTAGTCTTCTGGCCTAGCCTAGTAGTGGCCTAGCCAAAAGATTGTCCCAAAGTCTTGAATGTTAGATGGAGGGTGCAGTTGGGTATAAAACTCAGAAAAATAAATAATGTAGGCAACATGTAGTATAATCGAGAATAAAATACATAATATCATAACCTGTTACAAATATAATTAACATTATGTGAAACCATAATTTCAAGAGGAACAAGTCCATGATACTGTAAAGAATAATACAATTGCATGAGCAAATAATAATAAGAACCACATTCATAATCTTAACCTAAGACAACTAATCGAATTCTCAGTTTCAACCCCTCTAACAATTAATGTGGTAGCACCATTCATAATATTGGAACTATTGTAACCATTAAACAATTAGGATTGTAGTATTATTAACCATATAGAGTCACTCTAATTGTGTTGAAGCGATAACGCCACAGTGTGACACAAGTATATTAAAAAAAAAGGTTTCGACCCAAGTTAATTTTCCTTCTAAAACCCTAACTAGTTGAGAAGGAGAAAAACTTAAGGAAATTACATTACAAACCCAAAATTAATAACCAAGTCTAACAAATGTGTCAATGGAGACCAAAACCTGAAATATCCTCTCAGGCTCAAGTGGCCTTTACAACCATTTAAACTTTTAAGGAAACAGGACAAGCAAACCCTCACTTTTCATGTCACAATAAGTCTATGAAATACCTAGAAAATGCAGAGTAATATAATCTTTAGCATGACTACTGGAAATTCGTCGGCCATAAGCAAAACAAAAGGTGGAACACCTACGCAAAACCGAAAGCATTTTAAAAAGGAGGGTTGTTGAATTGTAGGTAACATATCATAACCATTCCATCAATTTCGTAGATAATACCAAGCCATAACGTAGTCTTGGGTAACTCAGTGAGGGTTAATAGTGAATACCTGATTTGACCTCTTTCTATTGGAGCCATGACCTGCGACAACTAGAACCAAGCCACTTTGTTTGGTTGCATATCAGTATCACAACACCAAGTAAAAAAAAATGAAAGTTGGAAACTTAGCACATAAATAAAATTAGGTTCGTTAGAAAACCTTACATCTTCATTATGGAAACCGATGGTAAAATTTTGCAAGGAAGGGTGCAGAGGTTAACTTGCCAAACATCAGGAACTTGCAAGGGAGAAGTTGTATGGAAACCCTATAGAAAACAGTGCGTATGAACCTTGGCCAACATGGATCGGGCGGGTAGTTACCATGATCAAACTCATGAAAACCTTCATCGTCTGATGGGCATCTACGTCGTGGACCCTTGATGAGATCCAACTCCCGAGATAAAGATATGTGTAAGGATTATAAAAGGTCTCCATAAGTTTCGAGTGCGTGAATTCACTGTGGGGTAATGTCAGTGCTGGGTAATGTCTCTAGGAATATGATAAAAATTCATTTTACTTCATTGAATCCAAAACCATCAAGGTAAGTTAACAGGGTATGGTAATCATTTTATGGAAAGATAAACTCTTGTCCATTTTCCTCATCAAGGGAAACCTCCCAATGAACTAATGCTCAAAAGAAATCACTATACTTAAAAAATCCAATAAGGAGGACTCAAATATTATTCATTTATAAAACCTAAATTTTAACCACTAGTGGTGCCTATGCTAATGAATAGGCCATATTACATTTATCACATGAAAACTACCTAGTATGAATTATTTAATACTAACATAATAGGCTTTGTATACACTTCATTAAATGACCACCATACTTATAATATTATTAACTATTATGTAGCACATTATATCACTAGGGGGGTTCCCAGCATTTCATCCCTTTTGAAACACATTGCTCTCAAGTTTTAAATCTATGGTGTACCTCCATAAGCCAACTTCTTGCGTATGGGCATTGCCCCAACCCTAAGAGTGAAGGAGTCCAAGAAGTTTGTCCATAAAGGGATCATACATAAACCAAGGTCCTATGTACAAGTACTACACTCCAACGTAAGAATGAAGTCATCCAAGAAATGCATCCAAAAATCCAACTATCAAGTATAAATGTTTCCTTCAATGTTGATAATGAAGTCACCCAAGAAAGGATTACATAATCTTATATCCTAGGTACAAGTGTGCATGTTGGGTCCTCACTAATCACACATGAAATTAATGAATAAACATGAGGATTTTGTTAAATATTATCACCATGGTCATATGGATCCAAAAATATTTCCACCAAGATATTATGTCCATCCACATAGATACAAAAGGTCAGTTATTGATATGGAATTATGTACTCTATTGTATGTACAATTATTATTACACCAGAATGTCGCAACTAATCATCAACAGACTTATTTTACCAAGGTCCCTTAAGATTGTGGTAAAAACATAGCGGGAAGAATTAAATTGGAACTTCGAAGATTAATTTGTTTTACTATGACTAGTTTAGGTGTGACTAGGTTAGGTAGGAGGCACCATATGAGATCGTGGCAGCAATATCAACATATTCTACCGAAAAACTATCTATTTCACCAGGTTTCTCTATTGAGGCCCTAAATTTCATTAAGGCCTTCTCACATTGCTTAGAAGAACATAATATACCATCCTCGAAATCCTCCACCTCCTCAAGTTAAAAAATAGAATTAGGGGAAGGAAAAATTACTTTGAATCCTAACACATCAATAGGATTTTTTCTACTTGCTTTATCATGAAATATAATTATATTTATGAAACAATATTACTATGCAATCAACAAATCTTAACGCTCAAAATAGTTTTGTGAAAAAATTCCATCATCTAAGGAGAACATATAGACGAAGGAGATACTAAATATGAGGCTCCCATAATAGGTACAACTTAACCTTCGCCCATCAATATCCCATTCTAGTAGTTTGAGTTAATTTGATTGTCCCTCTTTAATGCATCCATCACTACAACACATGAACTCTTGAAGCCTAATATTTTCATATATTGAAAAGGCTTGGTTGATCCAATCCCTCTACTCTAGTACTTCTCAGATGGATACTTTGTCAATATATTGTGTGTAAACTTAAGATAATTTGTGATCCCATTTGTAGTATCATGAATTAAATTTTCCCATCCATTCTCTACTTTAATTTGTATTAACATGAGAAGGATACATGAAAACTTGACTTACTAGTGACGTGACTTCTAAATACTCCACAACATCATAAGATGATCCATAAAAACATCACTATAAGTCAACCCATATTAAATAGTTATCAATTTAATAATCCATTATATAGTTTAATATATTTTATTTTCGAAATAAACCATGACTGATACTAATTTTGTTAAAAATAACAAAAAAACTTATATAATAGAATATGGTTGTGTATTTTTTCATTAGCAAAAACAAAGTTGATCATATTTCTATTCAATTTGAAAAAAATACACATAGTAGATACTTATAGCATTCACAAGGAATTGAGGTCACTATATTCTTGTTACAAATTTCTATCTCAATATTTAAAATTCAAGAAAAAAATTAAGAAGCCCATAACCCTTTATAAAATTGATTGTAAACATCTAGAATTTTAAATATTTATAATTAAATTATACCATGATAAAAGTGTAATTACTTCCAATAAGGAAATGTTTTACTCTATCGTCACCTAGAATGGAGTGCTCTCACAAAGGTCTATGTAGATATGACATTCTATTCACTTGAGATTGATTATTGCAAAAAATATTTGGAGTTCTACTCTTCACCTAGCCATAGACCTTATTGCTCCAGATATTTCAAAAACAAGTCACTCACAATCCATTACTATAATGTCTCTTCTTAGCCTTGTCTTCAATTACACAAGCAAAAGTGATGCCATCTTCTCCTTCTTCTCTCTCCTTATATAGAATATATTAATGGTAAGGAACCAAAACCCTATGGTCCACTTATCATTATATAACTATTCCTTTGCCTTAACATATTCCATTCACATAAACCTACATTATATATTATTATTCTTTTGTCTTGAATTTTATAATAATCAATATAATAATTATTTTGTAGAATTTATACTTGTTACAAATTTCAAATTTATGAATGGAATGTCAAGAAAAGGTAACATGTGGATATTGAACATTGCATGTCTTAAATCAATATAGAATTTACATATCTTTAAAAATTGCACCACTAAAAGCTACACCAATGCTCGTTTTGCACATACCAAACAAGATTTTAGAAGGAGACCAAAATGTGATATTAACATCACCAGTGTAGAACTTTAATTTGAAAATCCAAAAAACACAACTTTCCCATCAAATAAGAAAACAATAGATAGGAAATGTAGGTGAAAATGTTGAAAAGCATAACCACTTGGTTCTTTCTCATATAACTTTTCTTGATGAATGAAAATAGTGTATTCCTTTGTAGGAAAGTATAAGCTCTAAAATCTTCCACGATAATTGCATATTCTTGGGGCTTGGTTTTCAAGGAAAAGTCCAACATTCACTTTAAACTAGCTGTGATCATCAATAACCACTTGGTGAATGCTCGTAGTCAACCGGTAAACCAACCACACTAGAATTTGAAACCAAATAGGTCAGAATGAAAATTAAGTATGTTAACAAAAGAGTTCAATAAGAACTTGAATTTGGTTACTCATGCCTTCTAGGGAGATATTTCCATTAAAGGAAATCATAACACAAGCAACAATACCCCAAAGTATAAGTGATCTGAATGATGAGGTTACCAAAGATGTAAGTTAAGGACTGGGAAATTTATGGTGATCATGGGAATGATAGATCTCAAAGAAAACATGGTAATGTCGTTGGAGAGGGACATGTCATTATGGAGGGATGGATTTAGTTTCTAAAAGGGTGTTAAATCAATCTACCTAGTTGGAGGGTTGTTTATCTCAGATATAGTGTGATTAGTTAAATTGAGCTTATCAAGTTCATGAGGGTAGGAGAAGGAGGAAAAATAGGGATGGGAAGCTTAACAATCCTCCACAATGGAAATATATGCTTGCATGTCAAGGTAAAGGAAATGATGGGGGATAATTTGATGCAAGTAAGGGTGAATTATGCCTCCCTGAATGCACATCATGAGACTGTGTTTATGATTCGTCATTCTGAAGCTATGAGAAGACTAGAGTGTAACCACAAGAGAGAATCTAAACATATTATGGGTTGAGAAGAGGGCCAAGAATGCCCTTTCTCGTTCTTGCTCTTTTAAATTGGACACACAAGATTTCTCCACAAGATTTAAGAGTGTTAATAAGGTAGTAGTAAATATGAGATGGATTGTCAAGCATATGCTGGCAGGGGTGTTGTTCCACTGTCACAATGGAAGAAATGATTTAATGGATAAAATGAATACCTACTTCCAAAGAAAATTTCAATGTTGAGGAGCAACTTGGGAGGGGTAGCTAATGGTTCCCTAAGCTAGTTCAAGTACTTGCAATGGATTAAATATTAGCTTATGTTGCAAAGTCTCACGAGGAATATGATTATGCAATAAATGCACATGAAAAGTTGGAAGTCAAAGTCTAGGACTCATTACAAAGAAGCGGTTCAAACAGTGACCACTATGTTTTGAATGGGATCTAAAATTTGGCTTTCTCAAAATTGAATGAAGTTGGAACCACTCTAAAACAACCCGAAACAATTAATGTTAATATTAAAAATTTAAGGAAAATTCCACAGTATCCTTAACTTTCCTTTTGAAAAAGGAAAGATAAGGAGAATGTCAACTTTTACTTTAACTTTGAAAATTAAATATTACTATTAATTACCAGGGTTACGTTTTGTAGGGCCCTGGGGTTAAGATATATATTTTTTTCCTTTTAAGTATTTTTTATTAAAATTGATATTTGTTGGTCATTAGATATGTTGCACTACATTCTTCTGAATTGGTAAGTTTATTAGAGAACTAGTCACTTTGGTGTTTTAAGGTCAGGTCAATACAAGACCAACCTTAGCCAATTTGAACCACCAAAGTAGGCTAGTACAACTCTAAAACCATTGGGACCAACCAATTCCACTAGTTCTAGGCTAGTTCCAATAAAAGTGTTCCCTTCTCATATTCATCTCCAGTCGTTTTATTGGATCCTTTCAGGAATGGTGATTTGGAGATTGCCATAAACTGTCAAACTGTTGTGACCCCTAAGATCATAAGTAGTTAAGCCTTGACAAACATAAATTTGCAAGGAACTAGTACAGACATCCAAAAACATATTTAGTGAGGATGTGCATGCATGGAACTATTACAAACCTCCCAAGATACTTATTGAGGACATGCATGACCAAAAAGAATAGGAAAAAAATATCCACACTAAAAACGCTACCCAAAACATTGAAGTGTGGTGAAAAACAAATTGCTAGTAGGATATTAATGCTACCAACAATCATTCCCTCTCCAATTTCACAAGAAGCTCCTACTCAAGCTACCTCCTCCACTATGGTTATAGTAAGTTCTTGCAATTGTGTGAGCTATAAGAAATTAAAACTTCCTTGGAATCTCCACTAATCTTAGGGAACTTGGCTTCTCTACATGCCCCAGCTATTTTGGGTTGGATGATCACTGAGTTTGAATGAAGTCTCGTTGCTTAAAGGACCCTCCACTAGCTCCTCCAAATGTTAGAACTAGTTTAACTAACAACAATTTGAGATAATTGACCTTTATTGCTACAAATTAGCAATCACATATGTAAAACTGAACTCTAACTCCTCCAACTCAAATTTGCTGAGTAAAATAGATGAAATGGGCCATGTCACACAAGTTAACATTATCCAAGTTGTCTGTTGATGTGGAAATTTGAATTTTGTCAATTTAATCAAGGAAAAATTAAATTTAGAATTTCTTGTTGCATTTTTCAACACATAGTTCAATGGAATGTACTACTTTCTCTATGAGCTTGGCATAGTTCAAATGTTAAGTTCATAAGGTTTTGGTTTGATGTGGTTCTATGTTTTCTTTATATAAAGAATATGTGTCCATCTCTTGCTATTAGAAACAAGACTCTGTATGAAATGTGGTATGGCCACATTCCTTCAGTGAGGCATCTCAGGGTTTTTGGTTCCTCCTGTTATGCCTTCATACCTAAGGAACAGATAAAAAAACTTAGTTCAAGGATTCACAAATGTATCTTCTTTACGTACTAATACCTCCAAAGCATACCATATCTATGATGAAGTGAATAAGAAGTTTATAATATCTAGAGATGTGATGTTTCTTGAGTCTTCCGAGATTGACAATGTTGTTAAGTGGCAGCTTAATCATTTGGATAGATTCGAACATGAAAAGTATTTTCAAGAGTTTGATAGTGAGATTCCACATATCCTTATCTTAGATCTATACTTTCTATAAAGAGCCTTGATGAAAATAGGTTGAAGGAAATTCCTTCCCCTGCTTTGTCAAGAAAGAGCTAAGTGACTACTGGAAGTAGGTAGACAAATATGACAAGAAGTGAGGGCACATGCAAGATACAAAGCAAGGATTAATGCAAAGGAGTGTACTAACTATATACATATCATCAAACAACTTTCATCCCACTTAAGATTCCTTGCATCATGCCTACTTATTCATAAGATCACATTGGTCACAACCTCCATAGCGTAAATAAACAAGTGGTAATACTCTTCATCTTCTAAGCTAAGTAATAAACAAGTGAAACAGAGCAAGACACGTAGAGGAAACACATGGAATGACTTTCAGTTCTTGCAACCATGCATGTCATCAAAGACAAAATGATACGACAATGATAATAAAACTTTTAAGCTACAGTAAGAGGTGTATTTCAATAGATGTGCTTTGTTTTCCATACCTAGCGTCCAAAGAGTATGCATCAGATGGAGTCTCCATGTGGTCCCAATATTCTATCATACCTTGGGTTCCTTGCTCTGTTTATTTTTCTATTCAGCTCCTTGAGACTCATCTATCATGTCATCTTTCTTCGTGGTCGCTAACAGACATAATTGTGTAGTTTCAGCGGGTAGTGACTGATATGGGATGAGGCCCTGGGAGGACACATTTACAAAGTTTTAGGATGCAAGACACTTTTATGGGATAAGGTCCTGGGAGGACACATTTACAATGTTTTAGGATGCAAGACACTTTTATGGGAGGAGGCCCTGGGAGGACACATTTACAAAGTTTTAGGATGCAAGACACTTTTATGGGATGAGGCCCTGGGAGGACACATCTACGCAATTTCAGGATGCAAGGAAGGCTAGGTAGTCAAGGGAAAAAACTGCATAGTTTCTAGAGATAATGGGTTTTCGCTGAGGGAAGGACATTCGAGGAAACCACTGTGCAGTTTTGAATGCTAAGGGAGGTTGGGATTTATGTGCATTGCACAGTTCCAACAAGTAAGGGAAAAGATTGAGGGTTACATATGTGAAGTGCGCAATTCATGAAAGTTGGATGAGGCTAGGTTGCTAAGGAAACTCCAAATTTTGGCTAAGTGTGGGACAATGCAACTGATGTGAATAGTGATAAAACTGACTATGATCACACATTTTAAAACTTAGCGATACAACATGGAGCTTACGACAAGTGCAACTCCGATGATAGACTTTGGGAGGATAAAGGTGACACGTGTGATGTAGGTTTTAACCCCGTACAGAAATTACCTGCATACGAATTCTAAATCACAAGAAAATAAAAATGCGAGAGCATAACCCATAAAACACATATACACAGA
>APFE031014798.1:8776-29821 GCA_000404065.3 Pinus taeda
AGAGTCTGATTCTTCCTCCTTTAGTTCAAACTCTATCTTCACAGGTTCCTTTGGTTGGAATTCATGTTTTATAACATCTTTCACCTCTCTGAACACCACATCTCGACTGTACACAACCTTCCTTGTTACTGGGTTCCAAAGCTTATAACCCTTTAAACCATCCTTATACCCAATAAAGATGCACTTTTTCAGATTTACTATCCAACTTGGTTCGTTTCTCCTTTGGAACATGTACATATGCATCACATCCAAATACCCTCAGATGTGAAAGAGAGGGTTTCTTACCAGTCCATACCTCTTTGGAGTCTTATCCTCCTCCAACGTTGATGAAGGTGATTTCTTGACCAGGTAACATGCAGTCTCCATCGCCTCTACCCAGAATTCTTGTCCTAACCCGGCACCACTGAGCATGCTTCTTTCCCTTTCCATCAACGTCTTGTTCATTCTTTCTGCAACTCCATTTTTCTCAGGTGTGTATGGAGTAGTCTTTTGTTGTGCTATACCACACTTCTTAGAGAATTCTTCAAATTCCTTCTTGCAAAACTCTCCATCATTATCTGTTCTTAGCACCTTTATCTTCTTCTCTGTCTGGTTTTCCACCAGAGCCTTAAATTCTTTAAACCTGTCAAAGACTTCATATTTCTTCTTAAGGAACCATATCCATGTATTCCTTGAGAAGTCATCTATAAATGATACATAGGACATAGACTTACCAAGTGATGGAACCTTCACAAGTCCAAACACATCATTGTGCACAAGCTTTAATATATGTTTTGCCCACTTACCACCAGAGGGGAAACTCACCTGTTTCTGCTTCCCATATACACAATTTTCATAGAAATAAAAATCAATGCAATGAAGGGGGGGCTCCTCCCCCCTCTAAGCCCCCGGTTAACTAGGTTGGCTAGTCGTGGAAAGAATATAACACAACCCAACAATTTTACCACTTGACACATGTGGAATTGTTTTAGGGAGTCATACTTGTATGACTGAAAATCCATATTCTATTGTCATGATAACAAATATCATCCTTTTAAATATGGAATTGATTATATTGTTAGACCACATTGCAAGAAGATGAATTTATCTCTTGTAAGTGTGGGTCAAATGAAAAGCCTTGTAAACGCTAGTAAGAATTTTGTATTATTGATGATCAAACTGAAAGATACAGCTGAAACTAAAGCTTTCCAGGGATGTGATGCAAAATTTAAGCATGATTTGATTGAAGTTGTTAACACATATGATAAGATGTTTTAGGAAGCTGAAGGATTGCCTCCTAAAAGAGGAATCCAACAAGAGACTCAATTGCAACAGGATGCACCTCTTCCAACACATTGGCATGTACATAATGTCAATTTTAGAGAATGCAGAGATCAAGAAGCAAATTCAAGAGCTGCTTGACAAATGAGTCATTAGACCAAGTACATCTCCTTGTGGGTCTCCTATTGTTTTGTTTCCAAAGAAGGATGGTGCATGTGTATGGATTTTAGAGCTTTGAACAAAATCACGGTAAAGAATCACTATCCTCTTCCTTGTATTGATGATTTGCTAGATCAATTAAAGGATGTTGTTTATTTCACTAAGTTGAATTTGAGAAGCAGTTATCATCAAATAGAGATTGTTGAAGGTGATATTTGGAAGACTACTTTCAAGACAAAACAAGGTTTGTTTGAATGGTTACTTATGCCATTTTGGCTTTGTAATGCACCTGAAACATTCATGAGAGTTATGAATGATGTGTTGAGACTATTCCCTGATGATTTTTTCATAGTCTACTTAAATGATATTCTGATTTTTAGTAAGACTCGTGAAGAGCATGTCAAGCATGTTAAGCAAGTTTTAGATGTCTTAAAGAAAGAGAAATTGTATTTGAAGATGTCTAAGTGTGAATTTGGGAAAACCTCTTTACTTTATTTGGGTCATATTATTGGAGGGGGTGAATTGAAGATTGATCCCTCGAAGGTTGAATTCATTGTGAACTGGCCTAAACCCAATAATGTAACAGAGGTTAGGAGTTTTTTGGGAGCATCCCAATATTGGAGAAAGTTTATAGCTAACTTCTCATCTATTGCAACTCCACTACATGCTCTGACAAGCGTAAAACAAGTCTTTCAATGGGGAGGAAAGCAACATAAAGCTTTCAATACATTGAAAGAGAAAATCAGTATAGCACCAGTCCTTGCACTTCCAGATCTTAAGCAGCCATTTGGGATTCAAACCGATGCAAGTGATTATACCATGGGAGTAGTTTTGATGCAACATGGTAAGCCTATTTATTATCATTCTAAAACCTTTACTAATGTAGCAATTAGCTATCCAACTTATGATAAAGAGTTGTATGATTTGGTACAAATTGTGAAGAAATGGAAGCATTATTGGATGGTAAGGAAATTGTTATTCATACTGACCATCAACCTTTGCAATATTTACACTCGCAAACCAAGCTACAACAAGTTAGACATTTCAGGTGGATGGGATTTCTACAACAACTCGATTTGGTAATCAAGTATAAGAAAAGTATATACAACAAAGTTGTTGATATGTTATCAAGGCCTATTGTTAGTGCATCTTCCATTCTTAAGAATAATTCGATCATGCATGAGAGCTATGTTGAACAATATGCTAAAGATGAAGAGTTCAAATATGTTTATGCAACTTTGTGCCAAGGCAATCATGTTGAAGAATTGGATTATCATGTTCATGATAAATTGTTTTATCATATTGGCAAGTTATGTGTTCCACATGGTGAAAGAGTTAACATTATAAGGGAATCTCATACTTCTCTTATTGCTGACCACTTTGGTGAAGGAAAAATAGTTGCACAACTATAGAGTTATTGTTATTGGCCTCGTATGAATGAAAGTGTGTCAAGATATATGTAAGAGGATGTTCTATGTGTGCTACTAGCAAGCCTAGCAATATAAAGTTGGATTTGTATACTCCACTTCCTATTCATTCTCATCCTCGAAAAATTATTTCTATGGATTTCGTAGGAGGACTACCAATGTCAAATAAAGGTCATGATTATCTTTATGTTGTTGTGGATCGTTTTAGCGAAATGTGTGCGTTGATGCCATGTAAGAAACAAGTTACAATTGAACAAACCACAAAGATGTTCTTCCAAAATGTATGGGTACACTTTGGGTTTCCCACTTCTATTATTTATGATTGTGATTCTCAATTTGTCAGGAAATTTTGGTCAAGTTTATGGGAACTCATGGACACCAAGTTAAAGAAGAGCACAACATTTCATCCACAAACTGATGGCTAGACAGAAGTAGTGAATAGAACAATAGTGCATCTCCTTCATGGATACTATAGCAAGGATCCTAAGCTTTGGGATGAATAGTTACATTACATACAACATGCCTACAATAGAGCCAATAATTCTTCGACTTAGACATATCCATTCAAATCATGTTTGGGGTATTTACCCAAATCTCCCTTAGATTTTATCTTTGGGAAAGATGTTGTGGTGGATGGACACAATGATATAGATAAGTCCAAGCACTTCATTGAACAAATTTAGTTGGTGCATCATATGGTACAAGAACAGGCTGAGAAGAGCCAAGCCAAGTACAAGACAAGACATGATAAGCATTGTGCTGACCACAACTTCCAGGTGGGAGATCAAGTTTGGATTTATATTAGCAAGGAAAGGCTCCAAGGAGAAGGTAAAAATCTCAAACCAATAAGATATGGCCCTTTCAAAATCTTGGATAAGATTGGTAATAACATCTTCTGATTAGGTTTACCACCATACATGCAAATTTATGCTGTTGTAATTGTAGAAAACTAGAGATTATATGAGCCTCCTATGATTGAAGATCAAGGAGAGAATGTTCATATTCCAACAATAGAATATTTCTCTCCTAAATACTTAGAAGAATTGCATCAAGATACTATTCTTGACAGGGGGATAAGGACTTCACGTGGAGGCAATGTGGAGTACCTTCGTGTGGGGCTCAAGGGAACTAATCCAAGTAAGGCCAAGTGGATTGATATAGGAAGGGTGAGGGAGTTGTACCTTCACCTATTTGTTGACTGGAAATAACCTTTTGGTGTTCCAAAAGCTTCCAGTGGGGAGGAATCATCTAAGGGATCAATAAAATGCTCAAAATTGAAAGTGCTCAAAATTGCTCGGAACTAATGCCATATCGTATTGCTTGTTGTCCTGAATCCAACGCCACATGAATAACCTCAAATCGACATCGTATTCTCAAGATAACGCGTTTTGAAGTTTTGGCTAAACAAGTAAAGGGTCAAGCAACAGGGTTGACTAGGCTATTGACTGGGCATATCGTACGTTGACGTGAACATCTGATTGGGCATGCACAGTGAGCGATATTGACCAATCATGTGCCACCACGTGGCTGTACCACATAGGATTGGTGGCACATTGTTATTGGATGAAGGTTTTTGTATGAGTCAGTCACAGAGTGATACATGGCCCAATCCAGGGCACCAAGTGGCACTCTGGGAGAGGCCAAAAATTTGTTCAACTGATCGACCAACTCTGCGGGGTCTGACCCCATAACCTCTCAAATTTGGAACGAGCACCCAAACAATTGGGTTACATGTGGTTTTTAACACGTATGACACAATGCTTTTATTTCAAATCATTGTATTGGCGCATTGGCGGGAGGGGCAGGGCACTTGGCCCTAAACCCTAGTCTTTTTAGCACCCATATGACTACGTGGAGGAGTTAGCAGAGGGGGCAAGGTCATTAGAACCTAGCCCCGATTCTATCACGACCACATAACAAATACTGCGGCGACGACAACGGACTAGGTGGCGCCTGGCCCACTTCGGCCTTGGTCCCTGTTGAAGCCTTGAAAATCGCTGTGACAACATGGGGGAAAACCACCCGGTCCAGACCTTGAAAGCAACTCCTTTTCTTTTTGGTATAATGGCTCCGACTGGGAATAATGGGACCAATTTCCTAGAGATATTTGATAATGTTGGGGGGATGATATATAAGATGTAATGGGAAATGACTAAGCTATATGTAATCTAATCTAACTACTAAACATATACATATCTCTTTAATCTAACATTATCTAACTATAATATACCCGGGAATAAAATATGATATGCGATCTACAATGATGTCTTACAACAATTGATAATAAAGATCATTCTACTAGAAAAAGAAATTAAATCATTTTACAGTAATCGTTTTGGATAAATAGTTAGACAAAACGATTGAGAAAAATATATCGCATATAAAAATCGTTCATGTATTCAAAATGGAATCAGAGCAACATCGTACAAAAGTGCAATAATGTGAAACTATAATTCTGACTTTGATACACAAAACAATTGAAAGAAGAATTATTGCTTAATACATCAATAAAACATAATCATACGATAAAAGTACCATATATGATAATTCATGCTCATGTGCTTCAGCAATATTGACCCAATCTCATTCGATCTAACACATTCTAAGAGTACAAAAGTGCATTTCAGTAGAACATGCTAGATATGTAAAGAAAAATAGATCACGTTCCATTCATTTCATCAAAACCTTCTCAAAAGTACATAAGTGTAATGTCTTGAAAAATGTTTTTGATAAAATTTTTGGACCCCTCTCTAAATGCATGATAGGGGTTTAAATACTAAACTATATGTCTTAAAATGGATTATTACAAAAATAGTTGAGGAGGTTCCAAACAACCTTCCTTAGAATATGAAAAAATAAAACTAAAAGAAAAATAAACTAATGACTAACTCCTTTGAACTTGATCTCTAAGGTCGCAAATATCAGTCATTCGATTGAGCTAAGGCGGTTGGCCAATTGTAGATTTTAACCGCCCAAAAAATATGGCACCTGTCAATGCTAGCACCATTTTTTGTGTAGAGGTTCTTAAACACCTTAGAGTCATCCATTGGTTGTGTGGTTTTACTAGAAACTGCCAGTATGGTTCCCAATTTAGCCTGTTTAACTGTTTGATTACCTCCTCCTTTTCCTGCGCTGCCTATTTCCACTGCTACTTAAGTTGTGTAACATTCGGAAGAAACCCTAGTACATACTCCTTGACAAGATTGGCTCCATGAAGATTTTCATTAATGGCTTCTATTATGTTGTTTGTTGTTGTTGTTGTTATCACTATTGCCCTTTCTGCCTGTTTCAACCGAGAATCCCAATCCATAAACAAAATATCTTTATGTGACTCTTCTAGCTTCGGTAGGTCAGCCTTTCTCCCATCCTCTAATTCTTTCCAGGTGATAAATTCAGAAACCCTTTTGTTGATTTCGTCATACTCAAACCTCATATAGATAACTTGGTTTGTTAATTTATCACTAGCCTCACAATAAGGATTTATTTGTGAGATTTTCTAGCAAAATACTTCCTTTTGTTGCATTAGTAAGGAATTGAGGTTGAGTGCTTCTTTGATGAAATCGTCGATTTGCTGATTGTCTTTAAATTTATCTATCATGGCTTGTATCTACAAATCCTTTTCTGCTAAGCTAGCTTGGTGTTGTATCGTCATCTCTTCAAATTCTTTTTGGAGCTGAGCTACTTGTAATTCTGCTTGCTGCTTAGATTTTTCTTGGGCTAAATGTTGTTCTAGCAACATTTGGACCTTTGTCGCTTTGTCAATGGTCACTATGGCATAGGCTCCTGCGAACTACGACAACTTTGTGAGATTTTATGATGGGTCGATAGGTGAGTCCTTCCATATGATATCCATTGGTTCATTTTCTGAAGTTGTAACAACCATGGTATCCCGTTTCCTTTTATTCCTTTGTCTTTTGACTACAACCTTGTGGGTCAGACTGTAGAATACATATAACAAAGGTATTTCCTCGATTCTTAGGACAATTTCTGAAGTAGGAATAACAAGAATGATCTCAATGTCTTGAGTGCCTGTAGCTCCTTCCCCTGTCGTTTTTGGATTTGCCTTATGCTGGGTTTGCTTAGGAGTTTGTATTTCATATGTTTGCTCAGGGTTTGTGTCTATGTGGAGATTTTTATTGAACTGCTCCCATTCTTGTTCCAGGTCAATGATTGGAGCTTTACCTAACTGAGTTGAAATAGAAGAAACATCTGCTTGTTTCTTTGCTAAGGCTTGCTCAACTGTCTCCTCTGTACTTTCAGTTGTGTCTTTTTCAGACTCTTTATTTGTGTTTCCTCCCCCATTTTGAGACTGCTGCTCTGAGTGCTCTGACTCATGAGTTGACCCCTCTTGGGTTTCTTCTTTAGAGTTTTCTTTGGAGCTTCCCTCCAAGCTTATGCTAGGAGTTGGCTCCCTTATTGGTTCAATCTGTAGTAGGTCCAATAGGACCTTTAATAATCTCTTTTTCCTGTACACATGGAAAGCATTAACATCTTACCGGGTCAAAAGTAGTGATGCCATATGAAAAACTTGTGAAAATGTTTCTGCTTGTAGGAAGAGGTCATCAAAGGCGTCCTCTTCACGGGTGAACTGTTTTACTTTTACCATAGTATTAAATTCCTTAACAATTCCATTTGGGTCATATTGCCTTCCCGAAACTGTAGCTAATTTCAGAGACATAATAGTCTCTACTTATTTTAAGGCATGTCCATAATCATGTAGTGCAAAAGCACCACATTGTAATGGGAATGTAGGCCAAATGGCCTTCTTATGCTCTTTCCTTCCTCTACTTAATCTGCCTTCCCCTGTGGTTTAGTAAGCTATTTCTCTGGCCATTAGTTTTTCGGGGACATAATATTGGAGGACATGTGGTGAAGCAATGCTCCCAAAAACTCTGATGTAGGTGAATGTCTCTTCCCCAAACCATTTGGCTACTGGCCAGATATCTACTTTGACCTCTTTAGAAAACCTAGGGGCGGTTTTGTCATACACTGCTATATGAATGGGTAGCATAACCCCTTGATAGATTTTATAAAAATGAGGGTGGAATTGAGATTCCCACATAATTTTATGGTATATATGGATGGGAAGCGGGTTCTGTACAGTCCACTTCCATCCCATATTAGGGAATTGAGAACAAAAACAGATTGCATCCATAACAAAAGCACTCATGAAGAAAGGGGGAAAATCATTAAAGAAATACTTCTTTTCCTTCTATATTCTATAATGGCCTTTGCCAAATTGTCAGTTTTATCTTGTTTGAGCTTGCCTCTGCTTGATTTCTAGGTTTGCGTGACGTCTGACAGGTCTTCATTTTCTTTGGCGAATTGCTCAAGGAACTGTTTGTTGTAGAGCTTTTGCGGCTCTGGTAAATGGTACATTAGTTGTAGGTTGTCTACTGAGAAAGACCCCATGACCTCTTGCCTGTGATTCTTGAAGGTTTTGTCTGTGATGTCTACCTTTTCAATTACCCATTTGACCATATCTGTGTATGTTATTATCTTTGGTCTCGCAACTATTCGGTGCAGGAATGAACATGATGCTTCGAAATAGGAGGCGTCAGATGACTTCTGAGCGTCTGTTGTGGCCTTTGTTACCAATGGCTTGGGCTGCTCTTCTTCTAACAATGTATACATGGCCTCCCACATTGAATTTCCTCCGTCCTTGTTGCATGTGGTATTAGATAAAAACGACACCATTTCTAATTTCTCAGATGCAGTCGCCTTTCCCTTCTTCACCATTTTTTCTAACGATGTTTTCTGCGGAAGTTTCTTGAAATGGAGCAAATGGAAGTTATTGGATAAGCACAAGCAAGAATGACAGTGTGAACTAAATGATATAGTTAACCTCAAAAAATGACAAGAAAGGAGCTTTTAATTAAAACACAGATGAAAAGATATTGTATCACGTCGAGCTGATCTTTAACATAAATGCCATTAAACTTATTAAATAACCACTCAGGCATCTTACATTGCCTTTATTACTCATTAAACTATTGTATCACAAACGAGAAGGAAAAACTTTAAGGTGGTGGGTTTAAACAACGAGAACGTCGATTTTATGCAGTTGCGATAAGATTATCGCAATATCACAAATCACACTATCGCAATTTTGGTTGTGTGCTTTCCTAGAGTTTTTTAATATTCTGCGGGATGCGAGATGTGAGATAAGCGACATATTCTTTATTGTTTAGAGTGTAGTTTGACCAAATGAGTAATTATTTCATAAAGTGATTTTCACTACGTGCCAAACTTAACTTACAATTTATAACATTTGCTTCTATTGGGTGTAGGTTTTATCACACTTTGCAAGCTCATGCAGTTCATAAGATTGGGATTTTAAGTAAATTGACGGGATGCGATAGGTTGACTCGTTCTATCGCAATATCACATCTCACATGTTACAACATGCTTTGCGAGTTGCGCCCTTTGTGACTGCCAATATGCGATTGCAATAAGCGCTTCATTTTATAGGAAATGCCTTAAGTATTAGCTTTGAATAAAAAGTCCAATGATATCTAAGTTAAATGCGGTGATTCTTTCTATTGCAATTCACAGATTTTGTTCATTATTAACCCTTTCAACACACTTGGTCCAGCAGTATGCGAAAAGGCGAGAATTGCTAGTCTCATAGGGTTTTGACTTGATATTGTGATTTATTTCTAAAAGTTTAAAAGAAAGCACCTAAGTGCTAAATTTTTCTTGGAGTTTTTTTACTAAAGGGTCCCCATTTACTAATAGAACATTAGTTAGTAAATATCAATAAAATGTGGGGGGGGGGGGGGGGCCGGGTTGTTGAATAGCACAACAATTGGTGATTCATTGGGAGAACCAATTATCTCTGATAGTTTTTTGAAATTTATAAAACTTCCAAAATAAAGATAGTTTAGAAAATAAGAAATACATGAAATTTAAGATAAGTAACATTTCTCTAAATAAGAAAACAAAATCCACCTAATTATCATCCATTTGATTATCCTTTTCAAAATGAAATTTCCTTTATCTAGATCAGTCTTTGCTTGGTTTTAAAGATAAATCAGGGGGCTATAGAAAATTAGCTTTTAGATGTACTCATTTGTCACAAGAAGAGCCTTTGTTGTCAATAGGCATCCATAGCCTCGACAAGGTTACCTTTTAACTAGCAATGATTCAATATCCCATCCAGATAAGAGTGCAATTTTTAGAGATAAATTCAGATTCATATACTTACTCCCTTTTTCTTTCTTTTCTAAACAAGTTATTTTTCTTAAAAGTTTCATTTTTTCTACTTAAAGGTCATTTTCTTGATTTGGTGGCCAAAATTGACAATGCCATGCACTGGTTGTAACTTAACTGAACAAGTTGGCTCGTAATGAGACCCCTTGTCTTTTGATTAAAATAATCTCAGGCCATTACTCTGTTTTGGTATGTGGTATTGGTAATGTCAGTTTATTACTTCCTATGCTCATGGTAAGTCATCTCATGATGAGACCTCTTATCCTTTAAGTTTAAGTATATTTTAAAATTACACTCTAAAAATATAACAATTTACCAAATAGGGAGAATCATTGACTCCTTAAGGGTTTCTGGATGACAATTATAGAGTTAAGGATGCTTATCTGCAGAGTGTCTTTGCTTTGTTAAAGATACTTTTCTTGACTGATGATAGAATAAAGGTTTCTTTATAAAGTTGAGGTTTTGCAAAGCACAAGTAATTTTTGGTGGAAAACAAGCTTATGTCTCAAATGTGAAAATTATCTTCTCAACAATCTCTACTTATACAAGCGAAAAAGTCAAAATATAAAAGAGATTATTATTATAAAGGCCAAAAGTAAATGCTATTTAATTTTTATTTTCCTAAAAAGAGTAAAGGCAATAGTGTACAAGGGATAGAAGAGGTTATCTTCTATGAAAAATATTTCTTCAAAATCTGCCCATTAACAGGTATAGAATCTCTCTTACCTGATAAATCTTGCAGTAAAAAGTTGGATGGTTTGGTTGGCTCCACAATCTGAAATGGTCCAAGCCACATTATTTGGAATTTCGTATGCTTACCTTTTTTCCTCGTGTGCTTTATCCCACTTCAATACAAGGTCTTCGAGCTGAAAGGATTAAGGACTTACATAATTTGCAATAAATGAAGATTTAGCTAACTGTTGATGATGTGAATGTGTTATTTTGGCTTTCTCTCTTTCTTCTTCAAGCTTGAGGATTTGCAATTGCCTTAATTGCATTGAAGAGGAAGAATTTTCTTCAATAAATTGAACCAGGGCTAGAGAGGGATTAGCCACATTTGTAGGGAGAACAACCTCTTTCCCATAGACTAAATTAAAAGGAGAGGTGCCTATTTAGGCCTTCTGTGTTATTCGATCTGCCCATAGAACAAAGATTTATGCCAGTTTTTTTGACTTTGATCAACGGTTCATTTGATGATTTTTATGATACTTTTGTTTATGGATTCGACCAAACCATTTCCTTGATGATAATAGTTAACAGAATATTTAAGTTTAAAACCTCTTTTAACAACAAATTATGTCATAACATTGCCTTTGAAATAAGATGCATTGTCAAACATGAGGGCAGTTGATAGACCAAATCTGGTAATAATAAACTGGCCAATAAGTTCAATGATGTTTTCAGAATTGGCTACCTTAAGTGGAATTGCTTCCACCCATTTTGTGAAGTAATAAGTTGTTGTAAGGATATATATATGATGCTTTGAAGAGTGAGGAACGATCTCACCTATTATGTCCAGTCCCCATTGTTCAAATGGTTGTTCAATGTTGATCGACTGCAATGGTAATGCGGGTTTCCTTTGTCTTCCAGTAGCTGTTTGACAAATTTTACATTTCCTTACATATTTGTGTGCATCTTTGAACAAGGTTGGCCAATAATAGCCAACATGCAAGATTTTATGTGTCGTTGTGTCTCCTCCAAAATGTCCATCAGCTGGTCCATCACGGAGTTCTTGCAAAACCTTTTCTGCCTCAGATTTTTCAAGGCAACTAAGCAAAATAAAATCACATTTTTTTTTTCTAAACAACACACCATTGATGATTTCATATTTCTTAGCTTTTATCCTCAAATACCTTTTTCTTTTGTAACTTAGTTGTGTATGGGCATATCCATTTTTCAAGTAAAAGATGATATCAACATATTTAGATTCAGTATCGTTGAGGCTTACCTCATATATTTGTATATCATCGCCTGAATTTTGTGGTGTTGGTAAGTTGGATGCTCCTACTAACATTCTGCAAAAACCTTGACCTTTAACAATTTTAGCTGGTCTTATCTCAATGTCATATTCTTGCAGTGTCGTTACCCAATTTGCTCTTTTCTCGCCTACTTCTCTTTGTATTAGTAAATTTCTCACTGCTGAGAATGGGACTATTACCTTAGTATGAGTCTTGAGAAGAAAGGGTTTGAAATGTTTTATTGATTTGAAAACAACAAAAGCTTGTTTTTCAACATTTGAATAATTTAATTCAGCACCCTGCAAATTGGAGCTAAAAAAATAAATTGGTGCTTCAATTTTGACATCATTGACCTATGTCGATATAACTCCATATGATGTCTCAGAAGCAAAGGTATATAGAATGAAATGATTAGAAAAAATCGGAGTTGCTAAGGAGGGAGCATTTACGATTGCTTGTTTTATTAAATTAAAATATTCACACTCGGTATGTCCCCATTTAAATACATAATTTTTCTTAATCATAGATTTGAGGGGTAAAACAATTCTTGAAAAATTAGGGATAAATCTTTTGACAAAATTTATCTAACTTAAGAAAGATTGCATGGATTTTTTATTATAAGGTAGAGAGATTTCAAAATTTTCTCTTATCATGTCGAGATCAATAAAAATTCCTTCTTTGGATACGATAAATCCAAGGAGCTTTCCTTCACTCAAAGCAAATAAATATTTCTTGGGATTGAGAGAAATTCCATACCTCTGACAACGCTCAAAGATTTGTTTTAAATCTTTTAAATGATTACAATGCTTTTTTGAATACACAGTTATGTCATCTAAATAAATTACCACTGATTTATTCACCAAACCTTTGAAATCTATATCCTTGGCTCTCTGAAATGTTGCAGCAACATTGATTAACCCAAATGGCATCTTTTCACAAGCATAGGTGCTCTATTTGGTTCGAAATGTGGTCGTTAGCTAGTCATCTGGATGTACGAGAATTTGATTATAACCTGAAAATCCATCCAGAAAAGACATTAGTTCTGAGCCTGCACCTGATTACAATCTCTGTTCCATAGGAGGTAATGGAAAGTTGTCCTTCTGATAAGCTTTGTTGAGATTGAGAAAGTCTATACATATTCAAATATCACCATTCTTTTTCCTGACTGGAACAAGGTTAGAAACCCACCTTGAATGCCTATTAGGAAAAATTATTTTGGCTTTAAGAAGCTTATTCAATTCAGATTTGATGTAATTTTCTAAATTTAGATGAATCTTTCTCAACTTTTGTTGTATAGGCTTTTCATCGGATATCATGGGAATGGTATGTTGAATGATGGAAGTATCATATGTCTTAAGAACTTCATAGTTCCAAGCAAAGACATTTTTGTACTTCTTTAACAAATGAAAAAGGCTAATCTTTCATCAGGTGTAAGACCAAGTCCTAGATTGATATTTTGAGGTTTAAGGTTAGTTCCAAGATTAGCTAATTCAAACCCCAAAGTTGAGCTTTAAAGTTTTGAGTTAGTGGGTTTCTTGAACCTATCCTTAAGATCATATAAGTCTTCTAGCTTAACCACGAATTTAGGTATGGAATTTGCAATTATTTCTTGCTTAAGCTGGACGTCATGTTGATCTTCATCTATTATCTGGTCATCATAAGAGCCTTCAGATGCTAGAAAATTAATGATACTTGGATCATTATTAAAGACTCACCAATTGGTGATATTGTCGGGAATAGAATTCCTAAAAATTAATTCAATAGAAAAGCGATCAGGGCTATAATCTCTTGGTGGAATAAGCTTGGATGCAATATTAGCCAAAAGATCAGCACTTGCATTTTGGATTCTTGGGATAGGGGAAATGTTGAACACTGTAAAATGAGAGGTGAGGTCCTGGACTAATGATTGGTAATGTTTCAAATGTCCAGAGAGACAGTGTATATTATTCCTTACCTATTTAATTACAATTTCTGAATCTCCAAACACTTGAAGATATTTAATATCAAGGTCGATAGCTTTATACAACCCTTGAACTAATGCTTCATATTTGGTAGTGTTATTTGTGCATTCGAATTCAAGTGTTATCAAAAGTCAAAATAAATGGAGGTGTATGGGATTTGGATCTTCCTTTGATTAGAGCGTTATCAGTTGAACTGATTTTTTCTAATGAGGTAGTAGGAGACCTTTCCATTTCTTGAGCAACCTGTGATATTACAGCAGCAGGAAGAGGAGAAGTAGGGACTGATTTTAGTTCTTTGAGTAACATCTTCTGTTGATGTTTTAACTTGCTAAGCTCATGGAATGTAATATTCACCCTAGTCTTTTTCATATCTTCAACGATTTTGTATTCCAGTTCATCAGAGACTATCAGGATTTTAGCTAAAGGTGAAGAATTCGATTGAGGAGGAGTGGTTTGAGTAGATTTGGGGGAAGATTTCTTACCTATTTATTTATCTTTGAGAGCTGGAGTTGATGATTTCTATTTTGGATTTGTTTGTGGCAAATCTACAGTGCTTCTACTCCTGGTTGCAACAAGTAATGGTTCCTGTGATTCTTCATTAGGAAGAATGAAATCCCACATTCCTTGTAATTCAACTACTTCTTCGTTATCAGTCTGTTCTTCAGCTGTTGAGATTTCCTCTTCCTCCACATCTGATTCAGCATTTGATATTGTATTCGGAGATTTAGGGTTAGAGCAAGGATTTCTTTTGTAAGGTCTGTAAGGTTTCCTTGAAGAAGTTTCAACTACCTGCTTTTTTATGTCAACCATTTCATTGGACATAGTTTTAAGGACCTTTTGTAGTCCTTCAAGATCAGAAGGATATTTAGGTGCTTTTTTCTTGGATTCGTCCCTAAAAGTTACCTTCTTGGATTTTTGTTCTTCTAATGCATTCTTTTTCTCTAAAGCTAAAATGTGTTTTTCTACAACTATGGTTTCTTTTAGGTTTTCTGCCAAAGTTAGTTTGGCAACCCTATCGACAAAAATAACTGCATTTAAGGGAAGAGAAAAAATGTACCATTCATTTTGGACCTCATTGCTGGGCTTGGATTCTGTTGGGATCTTATTCAATAGTTTATTAAAATGTGAATTGAAGTCCTTAATTGGTTATCTAGGTTCAACTTTCAAGTTGGAGAGATCATTGAGAAGAGTATTTGTCGATCGGTCATCTCCAAACTTGGTTAGGGACCTGCTCTTGAAAGGAATCCCAACTATTAATGGAACCGGGTGGTAATGAAAAATACCATGATCCTGTTGATCCTTGTAAGGTATAAGGGAATAATCTTACAACTGCATCTTCTTCTACCACTGCATTAAGATTTATGGACAACATGAAATTTTTTATGTGTTCTTCAGCAGGCAAACCATCATCCTGGTTAATTTTTGGCAACCATTTCATTGGATGCCACAAGTAGTGGATGTAATGGTCCTACCATTCGAACAACTCCTAGATTTGTCCATGGTATTTGAGCCATTGTGGGTATCTGTGTAGAGGCAGATGTTACAGTAGTTGGAGGTGATTGGGTAGAGGAGGCTTGCGCTTCAGTACTAGTGTAAATCACGATCTGGAGTTGTGAGGTGGATGATTGATTTTGTGATGAAGTGGATGGAATGAATGAGGGTGTTTTAGGTGATGATGAGAGAACCTCACTACGAACTTCACATTGTGTTTTCTTAGTTTTCCTTTGGTTTGGTAGAGGGAATTCAAATGGGGGAATCCCAAATTTTTTGCTCTGTGATCTAGTTAACCCTTGAGAGGAAGGAAATTGAGAAGAAACACTAGCTTGGGATAATTCAGATTCTTCTTGAGATAAAGAAATCCCCTGTAGTTTATGGACTAAAGACTAAACTTTAGGAGTTTCTATAGAGGAAGATTGATATGATTTCTTTGGGATCACAGTAGTGGATTCTAAGGATTTCTTTACAACTTCTCGCCTAGGATTTGGGGATTTAGAATGCGACCGAGAAGTTGGAGGTGATGGTGAGGGAGTTTTGCTCTTATAATGGCTTACTGATCTGGATTTATTTTCCAATCATAGTTAGGCCCTCCTTCTAGTGCCAAAATGTTGAGGCCTAAAAAATGTTGCGACAACATGGGGGAAAACCACCTGGTCCAGACCTTGAAAGCATCTCCTTTTCCATTTGGTATAGTGGCTCTGACTGGGGATAATGGGACCAGTTTCCCAGAGAGATTTGATAATGTTGGGGGGATGATATATAAGATGTAACGAGAAATGACTAAGCTAAATGTAATCTAATCTAACTACCAAACACATGCATATCTCTTTAAGCTAACATTATCTAACTATAATATACCCAAGAGTAAAATACGATATGCGATCTACAATGATGTCTTACAACAATTGGTAATAAAGATCATTCAATTGCCAAAAGAAATTAAATCATTTAACAATAATCGTTTTGGATAAATAGTTAGACAAAACGATTGAGAAAAATGTATCGCATGTAAAAATCGTTCATGTATTCAAAACGGAATCAGAGCTAACATCATACAAAAGTGCAATAATGCGAAACTATAATTCTGACTTTGATACACAAAACAATTGAAAGAATAATTATTGCTTAATACATCAATAAAACATAATCATACGACAAAAGTACCATATATGATAAGTCTTGCTCAAGTGCTTCAACAATATTGACCCAATCTCATTCGATCCAACACATTCTAAGAGTACAAAAGTGCATTTCAATAGAACATGCTAAATATGTAAAGAAAAATAGATATTGTTCCATTCATTTCATCAAAACCTCCTCAAAAGTATAGAAGTGTAATGTCTTGAAAAGTTTTTATGATAAAATTTCTGGACCCCTCTCTAAATGCATGAGAGGGGTTTAAATACTAAACTATATGTCTTAAAATAGATTATTACAAAAATAGTTGAGGAGGTTTCAAACAACCTTAGAATATGCAAAAATAAAACTAAAAGAAAAATAAACTAATGACTAACTCCTTTGAACTTGATCTCTAAGGTCACAAATATCAATCATTGGCTTGAGATGAGGTGGTTGGCTGATTCTAGATTTTAACTGCCCAGCAAATATGGCATCTATTAATGTTGGCACCATTTTTTGTGTAGAGGTTGTTAAACACCTTAGAGTCATCCACTGGCTATTTGGTTTTGCTAGAAACTACCAGTATGCTTCCCAATTTATCTTGTTTAATTGTTTGATTGCCTCCTCCTTTTCCTACGCTGCCTATTTCCACTGTTGCTCCAGCTGTGTAACATTCAGAAGAAACCCAGGTACACATTCCTTGACAATATTGGTGCCATGAAGATTTTCATTAATGGCTCCTATTATGTTGTTTGCTGATGTTATTTCCCTTTATGCCTGTTTCAACCGAGAATCCCAATCCGTAAACAGAATATCTTTATGAGACTCTTCCAGCTTTGGTAGGTCAGCCTTTCTCCCATCCTTTGATTGTTGCCAGGTGATAAATTCAGAAATCCTTTTGTGGATTTCGTCGTACTCAAACCTCATATCGATGACTTGGTTTGTTAATTTATCATTGGTCTCGCAATAAGGATTTATTTGCGATATTTTCTGGCAAAATACTTCCTTTTGTTGCATTACTAAGGAATCGCGATTGAGTTCTTCTTTCATGAATTCGTCGATTTGCGAATTGTCTTCAAATTTATCTATCATGGCTTGTATTTGCAAATACTTTTATGCTAAGCTGGCTTGCTGTTGTATCCTCATCTGTTTGAATTCTTTTTGGAGCTAAGCTACTTGTAATTCTGCTTGCTGATTATATTTTTCTTGGGCTAATTGTTGTTCTAGTAATAGCATTTTTTGTTCTTTTTCCTTCAGCAGCGTTTGGAACTCTGTCGCTTTGTCGATGGTCACTGTGGCATAGGCTCTTGCAACAACTTTGTGAGATTTTCTGATGGGTTGATAGGCAAGTCCTTCCATATGATATCCATTGGTTCATTTTTTGGAGTTGTAACAGCCATGGTGTCCAATTTCCTTTTCTTCCTTTGTCTTTTGACTACAACCTTGTGGGTCAGACTGTAGAATACATCTAACAGAGGTATTTCCTTGATTCTTAGGACAATTTCTGAAGTAGGAATAGTAGGAATGATCTCAATGTCTTGAGTGCCTGTAGCTCCTTCCCATGTCGTTTCTGGATTTTCCTTATGCTGGGTTTGCTTGGGAGTTTGTATTTCAGATGTTTGCTCAGGGTTTGTGTCTATGTGGAGCTTTTTATTGAGCTGCTCCCATTCTTGTTCCAGTTCAATGATTGGAGCTTTACCTGACTGAGTTAAAGTAGAAGCAACCTCTGCTTGTTTCTTTGCTAAGGCCTGCTCAACCGTCTCCTCTGTACTTTCAGCTGTGTCTTTTTTAGACTCTTTATTTGTTTATCAGAAAAAGTTTTTCGGCATAAATCACATGATATTTCATTTTTCTTTATTTGTGTTTCCTCCCACATTTTGAGACTGCTTCTCTGAGTGCTCTAACTCATGAGTCAACCCCTCTTGGGTTTCTTCTTCAGAGTTTTCTTTGGAGATTCCCTCCAAGCTTACGTTGGGAGTTGGCTCCCTTATTGATTCAATCTGCAGTAGGTCCAATGGGACCTTTAATAATTTATTTTTCCTGGACACATGAAAAGCCTTAACATCTTCCGAGGTCAAAATTAGTGATGCCATATGCAAAACTTGTGAACATGTTTCTGCCTGTAGGAAGAGGTCATCAAAGGCGTCCTCTTCGTGGGTGAACTATTTTACTTTTACCATAGCAATAAATTCCTTAACAATGCCATTTGGGTTGTATTGCCTTCTCGGAACTGTAGCTAATTTCAAAGACATAATAATCTATGCTTCTTTTAATGCATGTCCATAATCGTGCAGTGCAGAAGCACCACATTGTAATGGGAATGTAGGCCAAATGGCCTTTTTCTGCTCTTTCAGTCCTATGCTTAATCTGCCTTCCCCTGCTGTTTGGTAGGCTGGTTCTCTAGTCATTAGTTTGTCGGGGACATAATATGGGCGGTGAAGCAATGCTCCCAAAAACTCTAATGTAGGTGAATGTCCCTTCCCAAAACCATTTGGCTACTGGCAAGATATCTACTTCGGCCTCTTTAGAAAACCTAGGGGCGGTTATGTCGTACACTACTCTATGAATGGGTAGCATAACCACTTGACATATTTTATAAAAATGGGGGTGGAGTTGAGATTCCCACAAAATTTTATGGTAAATATGGATGGGAAGCGGGTTCTGTACAGTCCACTTCCATCCCATATTGGGAATTGAGAACAAAAACAGATTGCATCCATAACAAAATCACTCATGAAGAAAGGGGGAAAATCCTTAAAGAAGTACTTCTTTTCCTTCTATATTCTATAATGGCCTTTGCTAAATTGTCAGTTTTATCTCGTTTGAGCTTGCCTCTGCTTGATTTCCAGGTCTGTGTGACGTCTGACGGGTCTTCATTTTCTTTGGCGAATTGCTCAAGGAATTGTTTATTGTAGAGCTTTTGCGGCTCTGGTAACTGGTACATTAGTCGTAGGTTGTCTACTGAGAAAGAACCCATGACTTCTTGCCTGTGATTCTTGAAGGTTCTGTTTGTGATGTCCACCTTGTCAATTACCCATTTGACCATATATGTGTATGGTATTATCTTTGGTCTCGCAGTTATTTAGTGCAGGATTGAACATGCTATTTTGAAATAAGAGGCATTAGATGACTCCTGAGCATCTGTCGTGGCCTGGGATGCTCTTCTTCTAACAAGTTATACATGGCCTACCATGTTGAAGTTCCTCCGTCCTTACTGCATGTGGTATTAGAGAAAAGCGACACCATTTTTTATTTCTCATATGCAGTCGCCTTTCCCTTCTTTACCATTTTTTCTAACGATGTTTTTTACGAAAGTTTCCTGAAATGGAGCAAAACGAAAGTTATCGGATAAACACAAGCGAGAATTAAATGATACAGTTAACCTTGCAAAGGTGACAAGAAAGGAGCTTTTAATTAAAACGCAAATGAAAAGATATCGTATCATGTCAAGCCACTCTTTAACATAAATGCCATTAAACTTATTAAATAGCCATTAAGGCATCTTATCATTGCCTTTATTACTCATTAAACTATCGTATCGCAAACGAGAAGCAAAAACTTTAAGGTGGTGGGTTTAAACTACGAGAACATCAATTTTTTGTGATTGCGATAAGATTATTGTAATATCGCAAATCGCACTATCACAATTTTGGTTGTGCGCTTTCCTAGAGTTTAATATTCTACGGGATGCGAGATGCGAGATAAGCGGTATATTCTTTATTGTTTAGAGCGTAGTTTGCCCAAATGAGTAATTATTTCATAAAGTGCTTTTCACTACGTGCCAAACTTAACTTACAATTTATAACATTTTCTTCTATCGGGTCTGGGTTTTATCGCACTTCGCAAGCTCGCATAGTTCATAAGATTGGTATTTTAAGTAAATTGACGCGATGTGATAAGGTTGACTCATTCTATTGCAATATCACATCTAGCATGTTACGACACGATTTGTGAGTTGCGCCCTTTGTGAATGCCGATATGCGATTGCGATAAGCACTTCATTTTATAGGAAATGCCTTAAGTATTAGCTTTGAATAAAAAGTCAAATGATATCTAAGTTAAATGCGGTGATTCTTTCTATCGCAATTCGTGGATTTTGTTCATTAATTAACCCTTTCAACGCACTTGATCCAGCGATATTGTTATAGACATTTTTGGGCACTGCAACCCCAATCATAAATGTCCATAAACTGAGGGCTCCTAAGTCCCTAAATGTGTTGCTTCACTACCTAAAGGAACAAGGTCAACTGATTACATCATCTCCCAGAAGTTCTCCTCTAAAATTGCTCAGAAATGGTCAAAACTGGACCATACTGAATACCTAGTGCAGAGGGTGCGATGCATATCACCTTCCCAGTGTAAAAGGTGCGATGCATACTGAATGACTCCTCTGTAGGGTGCGACGGGCGAGAATGGACAAATGGCAGAGACAGTTTGCGAGGGGGAAGATCA